>BGPR01008051.1:56046-66566 GCA_013235015.1 Araneus ventricosus | reverse complement strand
TATTAAAAGCCACACATATAGATAAAAAATAGACGCCTTTGATTTAGATTTTATTTTTCTAAATTATGATACGAATCTACACACTAATATCAAAGCAAGGAGCACCGTCCACTGAGTGTCTGGCTTTTATACTGCCTGCAAGACAGAGAGTTTCAATGCAAAATGCCTTTTTCAATTCCAACCATTAAAACATGACTTTTTGAGGTCTAAAGTATATATGTAATGGGTATAAAAAAACAGACACGCTCCTTTTGATTTATTTTATTTTTCTAAATTATTAATTTGTTACTTGTCCATCAAAAAGTGCAATATGTTTCGCCATTCCACTATAAATGGGCTTTTTATGATACCAAATGTAGATGAGGAAATAGTAACTAAAATACTTTTTTTCTATTCATCCATTAAATACGTTGACTTTTTTGAGGTTTATATAATATGTGCACGGGCGATAAAAAAACAGATCGCCCTTTTGATGATTTTATTTCAAATTTGATACGAATCTACTACTACTTTGTCATCAAAAGCGCATGACAAATTTCGTCCATCGAGTGCGTTCAGTTTTTATGATACCGTGTTCTATTAGATAGATACTATAATCAAAATGTCTTTTCAATCCAAAATTCACTAAACACGCTGACTTTTGAGGTCTCGGCCATGCACACGTAAGGATAATAAAAGCAGATCTTTGACGACGCGATTTTTTCAAATTTGATAATGAATCCGCTACTATCTACTATCAAAAGCATGATAAATCTCTTGTTCATCTAGTGCGTCTAGTTTTTATGGATAATGTACCAGTATAGATAGATAGTCACAATTCAAAATGCCTTTTTCCGCAATCTGGAGTTCTAAAAAACATGAAGAATCCATCAAAATCCCATGTTGGGAATCTCTTAACGATTATCATATTTTATACTTGCATAATTCAGAAAATAAAAAAAAGTTGCATTTAATAAGAAAACAAACAAAGATATTAATGCTTTATTCCCGTCATTAAAAAAGAAATAGGAAATGGCTGATGTCTATGTAGTTTTAATTAAACGTATCACGTTCTCGCCACACAGACGCGAGCTTCATTAATGACCTGTCGTTGAATAAGGCAAAGCGTTTACCATTAGACGCTTACTGGAAATGTAGCGCATTGTTCCGCATTAATTTTACCTAAGTAATTTTAACTGAACTTATGCTTGGATCTATTGCAAGGCATATCTGATCTCTGCCAATAAATAAATCATTCTTATAGTGTGATTTATACAAAAGTAATAAAATTTGAAGTTTGAATTGAACTGCACAAGAATAACATCACACCAAGTTCTTACACAAATGAATTAGTCCGTAATTGCTAACATTTTTATGCTTATTTTTATTTCCTTTTATATATTATACAGGATGGGTGTATAAACTAATATCCATCTAAGTTAGTAAAAAAAAATCTCATAACTTTGGCTAAACCATGTTTTTTCTAGTATATGTGATATATGTTAAAGCCTTTCCAGATAGGTGAAAACCATTTGCTTAAGCAATGTAAATTACAGTTAGATTTCATACGCAATGTATTAAATTGATGAAATGATGCGTTTTCATTCTTTATCTAAGAATTATCTGAAACCATCTAATTTTTCTCAGATCATTAAATTGATCAATCAAATTAAAGAGCGTAAATCCCCTCATAAAATGCATGCTTGGCCTTTCTTTCAGCCTTAGTTGCAGCTACTATTCTCAAAATGCGAGGTTGAAGTCCACAATTTATTATCACCTAGACCACTGTAACCTAATTGGAAAAAAAAACTTTTAAATAAAGGCTTTTCCCATTTAAAAAAAAAAAAACGTACTTGTAACATTATTAGTTTTTTATTAATTTTGTAAACCAGTTAATTTATGAATTATCCATATACCAACGATACCTTCTATACAAGTAAGACAAGTGATTGTGGATTGCTCCAAAATTATGAGACGTAGAAATATTTTAGACGATTTTCAAGATTTCAATGCACTTGAGGAACATCTAAACAATATAAAAAGCAGTCAGATGTATGTGATTTGGGCGTAAAATAATGAAAATACAAAATACAGACTCGTCAATATCCTAAATATGGCATTTATTTTAAATGTCATCATCTAGAATATTTTACTGGGGCTATGAAATTCAAGAGATCAGATAGACAAAGAAATAAAGTAACTCGTGAATTGAATATACTAAAAAACAAAACAAAAAACAAGGAACGAATTTTATCATTTTGCTTTAAATTTGTTTTGTTTTTTGTTGATTTTTTACACAATATGACTAAAGAATTCAGTACTAGAAAAAAAATTGACTTATAGCCTTTTTCTTCTGTTAGTTTATTGTCCAGAGAATATAAAATACTGCCCGATCCCAAGTAGGTGAATGATATGTCTTCCATTGTATACATTTTCTGCCACCATGTGTTCTACCTCCTGAGCTAGCCAAAACGTGGCCTGCACAACTATCAGTCATGTTAAAGTTAAGCCAATGGGCTGATTTCTAGCTCCGCCAAGCAAAATCTGCCAATGACAAAAAAAATGCCAAGCAGGAGTGGCAATCCAGTAATATACATCACACGACAATAATAAGCTCCAAGGATAAAGCCACTCAATCTTTGAATTTAACACCATTTCCTTGACTTTAAACTATTTTATCGTTGATCTGAATGTTCCATGGACCACTGTCTGGTCTGTTTTCATTTCTAACTGAGCCTCTTGTAGGTTGTTCCTAGACCAAAGTTCTACACAGAATTACGACTTTCATTGTCTCATTTTTCCGCTCTGAGATCAATATAGTGTGCTGGCACTTTGAAGAGGCTTAATATGGATTTGTTCTTGAAATGCCTGACTGCTGCTAATAAGGTAAAGAGAAACTATCCCTTCAAAGCTACGTACATTACGCTGGTATATAGAGAATTTTTTATTGGCTGTGCCATTTTCCAATAAGTATTAAAATTACTCGTCTGGTACGGCACCAAAAGCCATAGCCATGGGCTGCCTGGGAGAATTCTGCCCAGCACGATTATATTAACGCCTCACTTTGAAGTTACAAGAAATTATTTTGGGATGTGAATCAGGAATGTCGGACTCATTGGACAATCCCTCTATCTAGAGGTTCCTGCAAGCAGTCCGCTAAGAAGGGTCAAGTACAAGAGACTAAAAAAAGGAGAATCTCGCCTCCAACTGTTTCAGTTTGTACACCACACCTGTAGATAATTACTGCAACGTTGCTGTGTAGCTGGGATATCACTGATTTTTTTTAAGATAGATGATGGAGATCTGCTCAGACGCCGGGAGCAGTTGCTCTTTTTCCGATAAAAACTGGCTGAGAGTGGGCGCACGCATCGCATCACTGACAAGCTCATGCCTCTCATTCTTTCCATAAGGTAAGCTGGGATCAGTGCTATGCATGGCCACCTCCTGCACCCAGGCCTATCTTAATTTCTCAGTGGCTCTCAAATCTCTGTAATACCAGGTCTAACCAACAAACTCACGTTAATCTAGTCTGTGTGGAAGAACCTGATCAAACGTTTTAAATCTCCTGCTACCTCTCTGTGTGCATATCTTCTTCATTCGTAAACCCTCCTGCAGTACTTTTAATAAATGTTTGTGGTCAGAACTTGACGTCCCTGCTCTTATATTTTGGCGTCACACTGACAAATTAATGCAAAGCGAAAACCACCAAACTCTGCAGACATGAACTGATCCACCATCCTTAAAGCAACCTCCTTCCGGGCATTTGGTTTATTTGAGCGGAATCCTGTTACCCTGAAAGAAGGCTGATCCTCAGTAAAGTAGTGGATGAGCATTAAAATGATATTTATAAAACATTGCAAACATATTGAAACATTGCAATGAGGCTGAGCACAAAGAGTTAATATAACACAAATATTTAGAAAGACAAATATATTTATAAACATTGGCTAAAATGAGGCTTTGAGAAGCATTAAAGATACTATAAACATTGCAGATATTGATAAATATTGCAATGATGGTCGAAGCACAACGACATTGAGGAAACATTGTACGATATTGAGTACATTAAAAATATATTGAGAGCAATGTTTATATTGAAAGTAATACTGCAAATGATATATTGAATAATATCGAAATATTTGGTGTTAAATATAATATGAACACGAACAATAAAATATTTGAGCAACAAGCCGTGCTGTCTGGGGATTTACTGCAAGGGAATTTATTATCCTTATAAGTTAAAACGAAAATAATATAATTGGTCAATGAGCTGGAGTTGCACCATAATAATAAAATGAACAAAATGTAAGTAGAAAATAAGTTCGGAAATGGTAGCTGTTAACTAGATCCCTTCAACTTTTGCATAATCATCATTATTCAGCAAAAGATCTTCTTGGTATGACGGATGTTTGTGATAGGGAGTTGATGAGAAAAGAAGAAGAGCAAAGAATTCAGCAATGCGATGTTTAAACCCTCTCTTCTTCAAACTCGCACTAATCTGTACAGTGTGTTTGCACCAGGCCCAAGACAAAAGTGCTGAATTCTGGTCAAGACTGATCAGCTGAAACCTAATGAGGTCACCGCGGCTGCATTTAGAATCCATACAATATCTTTAGTGTTCTGTTCTGCACCAAACATTATATTCTGAAACCAAAGGGAGTGCTCCCCTAAACTCTCACACCAACATCATCACTCTTCCTGCGTTTATAAAAAGTTCGAAACCAATCCAAATCAGAAATGCAGCAGCGAATTATCGTAGGTTTTTTCATTAATTTATAGTGATGGTAAATAATAGTATGAATCATATTCAAAAGGATACGGTGTGTTAAACTGCCAAACTTTAAATATCATTTGTTTTTTCAAATTGAGCAATGTATGCCCTGCGTGTGGAGAAGAAAACAGGAGAATAGCTACTTGCTGAAGGATTGCGCCGCAGAGATTGCCCAATACGCAAGTAAAACGAGATGCCCAGTAATGTTTGCCTTTACAAAATCTGCCAGCTAGATCTGGTTTCTTGCAACTGCCAAGTTTTGAGTATCCTTTCTTTGTAATAGGTATTTTGCTTATGCATGGATAAACAAGTATGTTATTATATGATCGATAGATAACAGTTTATATTGACGGATTTTGGCCTCCAAAATTTCATACGGGCTCATATTCACAGACGATAAACTGTGTACCAAATTTGCATCCATCTGGCTTTTCGCTTTGATGAGAAGGTTCATGACTTTCAAATAATTTCTGTCAATTTGATTTTGTCCAAAAGTTGATAGAAACGGCAGTCTATGTTCAAGATCTGTATATCAAATTCCCCATCCCTGTAGCTCTAATAGCTTTGTATCGTGTTCATGACACAGAGGACATAATAGATGGACAGACAGACAGACATAATTCCAAAATTGTTTTTCTGACTGTCAAAAGACATTCCATTTTGGTTACCCACAAAACATCATCTTATTTTGTTTCTGTGCAAATCATCAATTTCTATTATTGTATCAAAAACATCAGCATTCCATTTTGTTCCACTTGTCAACAGTCATGTATCACCATATTGTACTCCTATAAAACATCCAGTCTTATTGTTACTCGTCAACAAATTCTTATCTCCTATTGTATTACAAAACATCATATTCTATTTAGATTCTCTCCAAACATCGAAACATTCCATTCCATTTTGGTTATCTGTCAAAACATCACATTCCATTTTAGTTACCTGTCAAACACCACATTCCATTTTGGTTACCTGTCAAAACATCACATTCTGGTATTTCCTCAATATAGTATTCCACCCACCCCACCCCTGATCTCGATCCATGTGACATTTTTGTTTTAGGTGCAACGATTCTCAAGTTCCGAAGAAGTGCAGCAAAGAAGCCACTAGAGTATGTGGCAAAAAGGAGGCTTGTATTCCGCATTTACTTCTCTGTATGAACGAATGAACGATGGTTAATCGCAAGATATCAAAAGCGGGGCTGCTCGTAGCGCCAATGTATGAACGATGGCGAAAATGCATGGGTGCGCAGGGTGGTCGAAGGAAACACCAAATAAAAAGGTTCTATCTATATTCATCTTAACATCGTAAAATTAGCCCCGGAACTTTCTGAACGCAGTAGAAATGCTTTGAAATGAGATCTTTTGAAGAAACTTGAAATTGCTTTCTAGCTGAAGAGAGTTTCGTTTTTGGAAAATCAATGCCATTCAAACAAAATCTTAAAATGACGCAAACAAGAATATTTTTTAAATAGCAAGACGTTTTCTTACTAAGAATTTAGATTCAAAATAGGAAATAAATAAATAAGAAGGAAAGATTTAAAATTCAAATTATGAAGTGTACCTCACACATTCTGGAACTCTTACTTTAAATAAAGAAATCGCCCCTTTTCAAATAAATAACTACTTCAACTCTGTGTACTCCTTCTTTTGTATAATGTTGTAAATGTTTTCATATCTCATAGCGCCAATTAGACAAAAATATTTAAAAAGTTGCGGTTAAATACATCTGATTATAGAGAAAGCAGGAAAAAAATCGAATGAAATTATAAAAATTTTTGCGTCTGTAAAAAGTCAGAAGGCAAAACTGACATTTCGGACCCCTAAGGCTTTTACTCTTTTTCAAAGGGGGTTGTCTTTTTTTATGTACATAATTAATACTTACTTATTACTGAAACATAATAGAATGAGATTTAGCATCTCAAAGTCAAATTAATTACGCTTTTATTTTAATTCATACTTGAATCAGAGTTTTGTGTTTTTCTACAATAGCATGTTTTACAACTACGTGAAATGAACTTTATAGTATTTCATTTCAAAAAATTTAAAGTGTTCGATAAAAGAATATTCAATATTCTTTCTTATTATTTATAGATTAATTTAAGAACATGGAAAATACTTCTTTGTTTTTTTTATATGAAACCACTTAATTATCGAGGCTTTTGTTAGATTTTATTTGAGTTAACATAAAATTTATTTCAATGTTTTGAGTTACTACATAATGTCTACCGAATAAATGAATGTAATTTTTTCGTTATTATTCGCCTTTTTAAATTTTCCACCTAACAGAATTCTGGAAGAACCTTAACAGGATTCTGGAAGAACTTAACAGAATTCTGGAAGAACTTTAACAGAATTCTGGAAGAACAATAAAAGAAGTTAAGAAGTAAACCATTAAAAATTTATATCAGTAGCAATACTGCTGCACAGAGAAGAAGAATCAGAGGTCTCACTCCGGAATTTGATTAACTATTGCAGCTCCACCTACGCTGGGCACTCTGTGGTGGAGAGTTAGATCTCTGATTCTTCTTCTCTGTGTACTGCTGTTGTTCAGCAACGGATTGCGAGACTACCACTTTTTGACGATTTGACACCGGAAAGGGGTGTCAGGCAATGAGTCATACGAGTGTATTTCCGGAGTTCTTTGTTAGATCACGCTCAGTAAAATGTAAACATCATCCTTCCATTCTTCACTTTCCCCCTATTTTGAAAAAAAATAACTCCGCCCGGCGAATGCACAAAAGCTCGGAGGGTTTCCGAATCCGTTGCTAAACAATAAATGTACTATGCAAATTACGCGCATGAGCTGTTTTTGAAAATAAAATGTTCTGTGTATAATTCTCGCATGACGAATTTTTCGCATCCCATGTGTCAAAAATGTATGTAGTGAACACTCTTGTGTTTTTCGCTGGGATTCTACAAACAAAAAAAATGACAGAAAAACAGGATAACCAGCTTTATAAAAAGAGTAAATTCCAGATTTATCAACTGTAAATGCCACGAAAAATAAAAGCAACAGAAAAAAACGAGGAAAAAAATCCATCACAGTTGAAAAGCTTTGGTGAATTGTCTTTCGTGTTTTGAAAAACGAACGATTCAGACTTTATGGCTAAAGAAAGCTATTGACAGAACGTGAAATAAAATGAGAAAAAAATTCTCTTAAAGAAAAGGTCTTGAAATGTCTGCTTGTGTTTTGTAATGCGAATCTTTTCTTAGATTCTTGACAATTAAACTCTTAACTCTTTTCTTGACAATTAGAAAGGTTCTAGACCGCATATTTTGGATTAGCATCTAAAATAAAAACTCATTAACAAGACAGTAAATTTCAGTTTTTATTTAGGAAAGGTTCGCATTTATTAATTAGCTTCGATCGAAATGATTAAGGTGAGTTTATTTAAATGTCTTTTTTCACAAATATTTTATTTAAAAGTATTTTATTTTAGAATAATAAAACTTCGCATTCATTGTTCGAATCAGTAATTACGTCCGTGTTAAGCGTTTGAATTTAATTACTAAAACATAGCGTAGTTGACTTTTATTATTCTCGGTTATAATTGTTATTGAGATATAACCGGAATTTCAGGTTTTTTTTATGTCTTTATCGATTCATGAATTTCTGGATTTGCGAGCTGTAGGCTCATTATCTTTCCCAAATTTCACTTTCTTCATTGTTAGCACAGAAAGTTATAAGCGCGAAAATATCTAAAACTTAACTCAGCCTCCCCTTTGAAAAAGAAGCTATGTTTAGCAATCTACGTATTTAAAATAATTTGGTAAAAAAATTCTCCACCGAGTTCGACAGCCTCAACCACCCGACCGATTTTGACAATTTTTATTTTACATGAAAGCTTATGACGTCTAGATATGTCATCAAGGGTCGATTGTCTATATATTTAAAATAGACAGTTCATCAGCCCCAACCACCAGACAGAATTCGACATTTTTTTCTATATGAAAGCTTTTGACGACTAGATATGTCATCAAGGGTCGCCTGCCCCACATTTAAAAAAAATGGGCAGGCGACTCTTGTATAATATCTAGACGTCATAAGCTTTCTTCTGAAAATAAAATTGTCGAAATCGGTTTAGGTGGTTGGGCTGGGAAGATTTCACGGTTCACCCATCGAAAAAATGGGGGTTGGGACAGCGACCCTTGATGCATATCTAGCGTCAAACCTTTCAGAAAGGAAAAAATGTCGATTCTGTCTGGTGGTTAGGGGCTGATGTGTCTATTTTAAATATATAGAGGCGACCTTGATGACATATCTAGACGTCATAAGCTTTCATGTAAAATAAAATTGCAGAAATCGGTTTGGAGTATTGTGGCGAATTCTATCAAGGTTCACTGGTACATGGATTGTTCGTTCAAAATGGGGAGGCGACTCTTGTGTGTGAAAAGCATATCTATGACGTCATAAATAACAATAAATGACGTCATCTTTATGTAAAATAAATTGTCAAAATCGTTTTGGTGGTTGGGCTGGGGAATTTCTAAAGGTTCACCATCGAAAATGCGAGTTTGGGGAGCGACCTGATGACATATCAGCGTCAAAGCTTTCATATAGAAAAAAATGTCGAATTCTGTCTGGTGGTTTGATGAACTGTCTATTTTAAATATAGACAGGGCGACCCTTCGATGACATATCTAGACGTCATAATACAAAAAATAAAATTGTCGAAATCGGTTTGGTAGTTGGGGGCAGGAGATTTCTACAAGGTTCACCCATCGAAATGGGGTTGAGGCGACCCTTGATGACATATCTAGTCGTCAAAAGCTTTCATAGAAAAATGTCGGAAGTCTGTCAGTGGTTGCTGATGAACTGTCTATTTTAAATATATAGACAGGCGACCCTTGATGACATATCTAGACGTCATAAGCTTTCATATGAAAATAAAGAAATTGTCGAAATCGGTTTGGTGGTGGGCTGGGGAATTTCTTACAAGGTTCACCCATCGAAATGGGGTTGGGGCAGGCGACCCTTGTGAATATCTAGTCGTCAAAAGCTTGTCATATAGAAAAAATGATATTCTGTCTGGTGTTCAGGCTGATGACTGTCCTATTTTAAAATATATAGACAGGCGTTTCCAATGACATATCTAGACGTCATAAAGTTTCATGTAAAATAAAATTGTCGAAATCGTTTGGTGGTTGGGGTTGGGGAATTTCTACAAGGTTCACCCATCGAAAATGGGGGTTGGGGCAGGCGACCCTTGATGACATATCTAGTCGTCAAAAGTTTCATATAGAAAAAAATGTCGAATTCTGTCTGGTGGTTGGGGCTGATGGACTGTCTATATTTAACATATAGACAGGTCGACCCTTATTGACATATCTAAGACAGTCATAAGCTTTCATGTAAAATAAAAATTCTCGAAATCGGTTTGGGTGTTGTGTGGGAATGTAAAGGTTCCCATAGTAGATGTACAATGTCAAAGGATTTTGATTTCGTTCAAAATAGAAGGGACAGGCTCTTGATGACATATCTAGACGTCATAAGCTTTCAGTAAAATAAAAATTGTCAAATCGGTTTGGTGGTTAGGGCTGGGAATTACAAGGTTCACCCATCGAAATGGGGGTTGGGGCAGGCGACCCTTGATGACATATCTAGTCGTCAAAAGCTTTCATATAGAAAAAATGTCGAATTCTGTCTGGTGGTTGGGCGGGTCTATTTTAAATATATAGACAACGACCCTTGATGACATATCTCGGAACGTCATAAGCTTTCATGTAAAATAAAATTATGAAATCAGTGATTTTGGTGGATTTAGAGG
>BGPR01008051.1:4100-56021 GCA_013235015.1 Araneus ventricosus | reverse complement strand
CTGAGTTTTGGAAAGTTGAGCTGATCTTACTCATAATGGATCAGGATAAACGCAAAGTAGTATAATGAAATAAAGATCATTTTATAGATGAATGGTCTAAGCTGAATTCTCCAGATGATTTAGACGGAAAACTAGCCGATTGCGATACCTCGAGGTCAACTTTCTGTATGCAAACAACCGGTGCTATCGGCATTTATCGCTAAGAACTCGTTTAAAGATGCATCCAGCTTTACGACCAACGAAAAAAGAAAAGGCTGTAAGGTGGCCATACATAACGAGGGGTGAACCAAAATGTCGACTGTTCTAATTTCGGGCAATACTGTAAGGAACTGCTCAGCTGCCAAAAAATCAGCGCTTGAAATATGCCGAGAAATAGTAAATGAAACAAGCCATAAAATTATAAACTGTGTCGCCAAGGAAACGAATCCGCGAAGAAAGTTTATCTGTTAGACTATGAGAATTCAGAGGTAATTTTCTTGAAGAAAGCGAAAATTAATAACTGTGGATAACGTGCAAGCGAATTGATACTGAAGTTCGTGTTGTCTCTTAAAGCATTCTTAGTTAATTGTGAAACTAAAATTGAAATTTGAACGTGCTGTCATGCCATACGGTTTTGGAAATCAAAAGATGCCTGCATTAACGTCTATTAAAGAATTGTGCCGATACTTGAAGATAGCTGAAAACATAAGCATATACGTTGTTTCTGACGATGCAGTCAATTGATCTTACTACTGACGGACATGGCTTGATCTTCATATTGCTTATACCAAAAATAGGAAAAAGAGTTCAGATTACCGTGAAGATGCCAGAACTATTTGAGAAACTTTCCGATTGATGAAAAGGTAAATCCAGTTCTATTCTGAACTTGAAACAGCTCAGTCAGAAAGTTTGATCAAAGATACTCCCAGCAAAAAAAGACGATGGGCAATTTAGCGAATGACTAAAAAATGGTAAGAATGAACCGCGTGACTCTCAAGGAGATATTAAGAACTTCAAGGAAGAGCGACAATCGCGGCTCTTCAAACCCAGATAATAATGTTAGTTTGCAGTAAATTTGGTAATTTTGCACTGCAAGTCTGCAAGCTGCAAATTTGTCACGACAAGTGGTGCGTGAAAAGCAGGTGCAAGTTAACGCAGCCCTGAAGTCATAGGGACGAACTTGGTATAAAAGTTTGCCGTAAGCTTGCATTAAAATCCCACAACATATAAAACAGAGTACGAACACAACCCGGGATAGAACTCACGACCTCCCTCACCTGGAAGGGAGACGCTAACCATTGAGCCAACTGAACTTGAGAGGAGAAGATATTATTTCGCTAATGCCATCGTCTGATTCGTATACGATTTATTTTAAACTTTTTCTTGATTTACTAATTTTTTTTGAGTTATATTGCATTTGAAGTCAAAGAGAGAGCGATTTTCACACAAATTACGTTTTGCTAAAGTAGAATAAATATGAAATTAGAGTTCAAAAGTAATTACTTAAAATGGGACAAATGTCTAAGTTATTATTAAATAACAAACACACATTGCGGATTTTGAGAATATGAGTCCCAGGTGCAAAAATTATTTTGAGGCCTCCCTCCCCAAGAAAACTTGTATTGTTGATAAAAAATGCAATGTAAAAATAGCTTAATTATGCTTTAATTTTTGATCTCTGTTATCCAATTATAATCATGTATATAATTAATATTTTAGTAATTTATATAATTACTATTTAATAATTTATGTATATATTCTTTCTATTTTTCCTTCTTTATATATATCATTTTTCGACTTTCTTGTGCTAATTATGAATAATTTAATTAGTAGTTAATAATTATTATATATTTTTTAGCTTGATGTAGATGGCCTGGAATTTTAACAAAGAAATTATAACTAAACAATACAAATTTTTATTAATTAAAAATACCTTTGAATATTATGTCTTTTAAATTCATATTTAAAATAAAATTTGGTTAATTATACTCCTGTCGTCTTTATTCTAGTTTATGTTCTACGAACTGAGTGTAAGATTAAAAATAAATACACATGTAGGATGTTATGTTGTTTTATTTATTTACGAAAACAAATTTATTATCATTAATTATCCTTCCTTATTTAATTTATTTTCAAATTTCAGGCTCGCGAAAAATTTCCCCTAGTAGAAAAATGTATAAAAACCTCGCTTCTAATGCTGTGTTAGTAACGGATTCCGAGACTACCACCTTTAAGATTTTGAACTGTAAGGTGTCAGGCAATGACCATACGAACGCATTTCCGGAGTTTGTTAGATCACTAACAGTAAACAAAATATCACCCTTCACCTCATAATTTTCTCCCCTATTTGATGAGAATACCTCCGGCGCATGCAAAAGCGCGGAGGGTTTGAACTGCTGCTAAACAATAATGTGGATCAGATTGTTGATTCAGTATTCCCAGCAGTTGTAGGGAATACTGAATTATTGTTATATAGAGTATATTATGTCCAGTATGCAGAACGACCAGAAAGAAACTACCCGGCAGTATTTCTTTTGACGTTTTCAGATGTGTTTTAAAAGCATCGATTTATTTGAATGTAGAGCAATGGATGGATTAGAGATTATCAATATGAAATCGTAGCTTTCTTTCAGATGGAAAATTGTTGGCAATGGTTTTAAATTTAATAAATTTAGTAAAATGAAGATGAAAAAAATATTAGCTATAATATCTTTAAAAAACAACTTTCAACAATAGAAGAAAGCTCTTACAAAATTAAGCAATATAAATTTTAAAATTTTTCCCTGCTGTTTTAAATGTTTTTAATGTATTTTTATCTATAATGTTTAGATTGAAAACATTACACATTAAACGACATTACCCAGAGTTTTATTTTGTATTTTATTTAATAAAAAACATTCGATTTGAATTTTTTTTAATCATATCTTAGTTTCAATTAGGTATATTATTTACATAAATATGTTTATAATAAGCAAATAAAATAACATTATAAACGTAAAACCTTAAAATTAAATGAATAAAATTAGAAAGAAAAATATATAAACCAAAGCCTGGAGTGCGAATGCAGCAAGCAACCAAGAAAACAATGGGCAAAACAATAAAATCATCAAAAACAAAATAAAAATTATTAAGAAAAATTGAACAAAGTAAAGGATTAAAGAACCACCAGATGAACCTTCTTCATGTCACTACCTGAGTATTCAATATGCAGGAAGGCATTCTGTTGTCTTTTATCTTTGAACCTCTAGTAACAGTTCCAACCAAGAAACTGTTTATTTTAAAGGTAGGCGAATTCCCTTGTTTTTTCAGCTTCATGACAGTAAAATGAAACTGCAAAAAAGGCATCAATAACCGTGAATTCTTTCCAGTCGCTTCCGGGAGAATACACAAAAAATCTAAATGAGGTACTGATTCTGCACAGAAGAGGTGTCCTTCCACACACGGAGGGGTTGCTGGAGGGTTTCTAGATCGGTTTCAACGTTTTGAAAAACATTGCAAATGCGGTGGTCGAATTCTGAATGGCAATAACCTCAAAGACGGATGTAGAACATTGTACAGGGCTATCTTATTTATTTCTCTGTTTCAGAAAAGCAACTATATAGAGAAAGAGTTCCTTCTTCACACACCTCCTGAGGGGCTCCAAATTCTATTATGCTTTCTACAGTGGGGGGCCCACTGCCATCCAACAATTGCTGTAGGGCTAGTCCACTAGGGCTTATTCCCATTGTCATTCACACCTTTATTTTTTTAAAGAGAAGAAGGAGAAACTCTTTCTGTGATTGAATAAGGCTGCAATATCGTAAATCTGATCATTAGAACTGCGATGCTGTTACATAGATTTTGAGGCCCCTAGATATCTCGAAGCACGAGGCGGCCGTCAATTGCCTGTGCGGAAAACTACAATGTAAAATACTGACTGTTTTAGATTTAATTTTGTTTATAAACGTTGTACTTGCAACATTAATTAAAAAGGTAAGGATATAGTTTTCTTTTAAAATGAGTATGATGAGTATTTAGTAAAAGATGGAATGTTTCAAAATTTTTTTATATAAAAGTTATTTTTCTTACAAATTATCATTGATTTATTGAATTAACAAAAAGAAAGGGCGTTTAGATGCTAGAAATCGGATGTTTTTTAGTACCAGAGACAAAGATAATTACTTTATTGTGCTATCTTTGTACGTGAAGTTTGTTTTGTAAATTGCTGCAAATTTGATTTGCAAGTGTGGCGCATTGTCACATCGAACTTGCAGCAAAATAAAATGCGTTGCAAGCGAGGGTGGTTATTGTCGCAGCTGAACTTGCTGTTCGTTCTCTAAGTTTAGTGCCAAATTCTTGCTGTGACAAGGAATATCAAGTCAAAATCAAACTTGCTGTAAACTTACGTGCTATCTGGGAATCCAGGAAGAGAATAAGAATGTTGACAACTGAAAAGCATCAAAGATTCTTTATGAAAACGAATTCATATTACGACAAAAAAACAAGTCAGGTAAAAGTATCGCTTCGTGGGGCGAGACATCGTGGTGCAGTTAGAAAACCTAACACAACAGGTGAATCAACAAAGACGCAAACTACGATACCGAGGACCCATGGTTGTAATACTGCACGCCTAGTAGACATATTGAATCTCACAACTAGAACCTAGAAATGGCCAGTCCTTATGCTACAATAGTTCGTGTCAACAAGAAGGCCTGAGAAGCTAGACGAAGATGATGATGACTCTAATACGAATCACTGAACTCTGAGATGCAAATATCCAAAACGAACTGTACGAAAACCACTGTTTTATGCTGAACAGGCGAACTTTTTTTTTAAATGTTATATTTCACTTTATTTTATCTTTATTAGTCAGAAAGTATTCTGAGAGCTTATTGTAATGATATTATTGAAATGTAACAAATGTGGTTCAATTGAGGTCAATTGAAAAGTCAGATGAATGAATGTAAGCGTATTTAGGTATTATGCCTGACAAAAGATGACTGTAACATAATTATTGTATATCAGTGTAAGGATATTTCAGGTAAGTGGCAACAGTAAGATGTTGCACTACTTTGATTTTAGAATTAGTTCAGGAAGAGAGACGATTACGAGTAATGAGTATGGTTAAACCGATACATGTTGTATAATACGAAGCAATGGTTGGTGCTTAATAAATGTTGTTTGTTTTAAAAGAAGTCTTAAGAATGTCAACTGAGAAGCCAACAGTCTCTAAAAAAGTCTTGCTAAAAAAAGCTGAGCCAAAAAAAGGCTGTAATCAATTTCATGCCAAAATGAGTAAATTCTTAAGACCGATGAGTTTTAAAAAAAAAAAAGGCTTCAGGAATTTGGTCTTAGAAAGGCTAATACGAATTCGTCGAGATTGACATATAGCCGTTACAGTATGAGCGCGTCGCTGCGCCATCTGTTGGTGACGGGCACAAATTTACATTAATTTTGGGAAATTGCACAACGTTTTGAGGAAGCATTTCATTTCATTGCATCAGATATTTGTAACTAACAAAATAAATAAATTTGTAAAATTATCTGTTTCCAAGAGTATTATTAAAATATTTTGAAAAGAAATTAATTAAATAAACAAACGGTTTGGCCGTGTGTAGTTAATTAAATAAAAAATCATTTGGCAAGTAAATATCAAAAGGTATTAAAAAATAGAATTGCAACACTCATATATGTCTTTATACGTTGCTTTTTTTTTAGAGAGGAATCTGATGTCAAAAGTGTAATGTGTGTGATTGGTAGCATAGTTATGTATCAGAAAATGAATAAAATATGTTATTTTAAAGAATAATACTTATATTCATCAATTTACACAGTATCATGCTTTATATCCCATACAGCACAATATGCTTTCGTGTGTTGTTTTAATCCCATAATGCTGTCTGGGCGACTGTAGACGCTTTATTTAACGTGTCGAGGAAAGCTATTCTTAAAGGGCTAATCTACATATCTGAGTATAATTTCTATTTATATTAATTACTTTGTTTCAGAAAATAACCGATTGCCAATAAAATTATTTTTTTTTAAAGCACGGGCAAGCAGTATTTGGTGCTAATCATACTTTAAAACCAATTTAAATCGTGTTGAATTTGATTCCATTTAATATAAATTTCTATATTCGAGAAAAATGAAATTTCATCTGAATAAACACCTAATGTTCCAAAAAAAATATCAAATGCATTTTAAAAAAGCGGCATATTTCCAATTAATGAACATTGGTTTTCTAAATTGCTTTTAATATCTTTAATAATTAAAGTTAATTGTTTTATACTTTCTCGTGAATTATCTTATTCAATGAGGAATTTTGCGAATAAAAAGAAATAACTTTTATTTTCACATTTTTATGATAAGCACTTGAAAGAAAGAGAGATAAAACAGAACTGGAAAATGACAAGTTTTTTAAATGCATTTCAACCTAATCTATTTCAGTCATGCATATTTTGTCATAATGATGTTCGAATCTGCTTCACTGTAATTTTATAATGAGTGAAAATACTTTCGTACAGCTTTCTGCCAAATTACTGAGTTTTCATTTTTAAAAGCTAACCAGTAAAAGTGGATAAAACATAATGAAATGGGTTTTTTTCATTGAAATATTCTGTCTTGAAAGAAAAGTGAAATTAAAGACTTTTTTTTCCTAAAAAAATGCTGATTGGTTTATTTTAAAACATAGAAACGATAAATATTTTTTTCAATTTCAGTGTTTATAGAAATTAAACTACACTTCTAAAGAGATTTGCAATTCTCTTTTTAGAAAACGAAATAAAAAGAAACGTTTCATATTCTTTATTTCTGTAATATTTATAAAATACATTCTATAATATTAGTTCACAGCCTCAGGTTAAGAGAAAGGAAAATAATAAGGAACTATCTTCGTAAGCAATAGAAATTTTAAATTTAATTTATCGTAGTATTATGGAGGATAATATTGTTCCTTTCTAATGTAAATCCGACCCAGTCTGATAATTAATATGAATATATTATATATCTGATGCCCGTGACTTCTGTCTGTGTGTAGTGGCATTTTCGATATTTTATAAAAATATTTTATAAACAAAACTTTATCATCTGAAACGTTTAATTAAAATGGAAACATCAAGTAAAACTAAATGATTTTAAAACCGTGGAAAGTTAATTTTTCAAGTGTTATTACTATTTTTTTTAAGAATGAAATTTAATTAAACTTTGATGTTTCAGTTTGATTTAGATTTCCAAACAAAAATTATCTGCGCCTTTTAATATTTCTCTTATGCGAGATCCCTTGTTGTACCACAGAGAAGTTTGTGGGTTGTACGTTGTATGTCCATTCGATACTTGATTTCATGCCATTTATTTGCAAGTATCTGATGGGCTGTCGAGTGTATTCAGCTAGTTAGTAATAACCGTCAATATAGTCAATTATCATTCTCTAATTTTTTCCGCCAGATGGCGCAGACGTATGCAGAACTCTTTCAAGGAAGGAACTTATTTCTTTCTACACGGAATGGACGAAAACTTGACCAATAGGGAAAAAGTTTATAAAAAACGAGACAAAGTAATTTAACCGTTCTTGTTTTAAATCAAACACAAATGATGATTTATTGCCTCAAAAAAAATTGAAAAACGATGGTTTATTGAGTCAGGAAGTCGAAGCACTTAAAATTCAACATGAAAATTTTATAAAAGTGACTATTTTTTAAAATTTCTCAAATTCAGCAAATTAAGTTAGACGTTGAAAACGAGACAGCATTAATGAAAGGAAAGCGTTTGTTCTGCTGATGAGTGTAATTTGTTTTCATACAATGAACGACTGCTATTGAGAAATGAGTGCGAGAAAAATCACCTAAACACACAAAATATTAAATAAAAAAATTAGATTAAATTTTAAAATTCCGGCTTGAGGGTGCTTCAGTCACCATTCACGGCTACCTGTGTGCAAAATTCATCATGGCTATATAGATTCGTTCAGATATCGTCTTGACATGAATACACAAATGACCTTTATAAGTATAGATTTTTGTAAGTATCATATATCCTAGAGTGGTAAGGTCCCGGCTGAGGGCCAGCCATGATGCCAGTCTAAAACCGATTCCCACTGAAGAACCGTCGCGTTGAGCATTTTACATGTTATATCAAGCATAGAGGTCCAAACGTCATCCCTATGGTGGTTCGAAAGTTTAGGAAAGGGGAAAACCAACGCAGGTGTCGTCCCTCGTCAGTTCAGACTGCGGTTTCAAAACCGAGGTGTCCATCCCAAAATTGGATTAGCCCCCCCCCCAAGTAACATTCAGCGATATGCGACGTGCATAAATATATGTCATATTCACGTAAGTTTTGAAATAATTTTATCGGCAACGAAAAAAACTTAATATTTTTTTAAGGTTATTAAAATAAATTCTTCATTTCACAAAGCAGCTCACCTGATTTTGTCTGCTCTTTAAATTATAACTAGCTGCCTCGGCCATACCGTGCAAAGCGACCAGCACCCACTTTGTTCAGCACTGCCTGCCACCTCGCTGCTTCTAGGCTCTCAGCCACTACTTTTTTCAGTTTAAATACTGCATGAAGATCAGTGGAACAGACCATAAAACCAGTGGATTTCTATTCTTTGCAGAGCAGATTCCTAAAATCGAAAATCTTTCAACAAACCTCATCTAGTTGTAATGTTTTGTAAATTTTCACGAATTTCCCGGCATAAAGTCTTCAGACCTACAAATACAGAAGTGAATCGCCTAAATAAATAGTTTCCATCACCTACAAAAGTATTTTACAATATTTTTGACACGCCACGTGATGTGAATTAGTTGGGATCTATATATTAAAATATGGAAAATTACCAGTGTTTGCAACCATAAACAGATTTCGACTTTTTTCATTTAAAAGGTTATGACATTGTGATAGCGGTCAATATAAGCCTGCCATCCACCATTTCGAACGAAATGAATAAACTTTTTCCACTGTACATTCTCTATGGGAAAACGCTGATCAGTTAGCCAGAAACAACGATTGGATTTCTTTATACTTATTTTATATGAAAGTGAGCGCTCTAGAATGTAATAGAGGTCGTCTGCTCCCCTTATCGACCCTCATTTTAACGAAATCAAAAAACATATAGAGAAATGCGGCATGGAGGGCTTTTTTCTATTTCGTTCAAATGGATGGGTGGAGGTAGCACCATGATGACATATCAGACGTCGTAACCTTTCAGTTAAAAAAAAATTGTTTGAAATCCCCGGGTGGTTGTTACAACTGGTTCAAGGGTTTTCCCCAGTGATGGAATGGAAAGAAAGTTTTCGATTTGTTCAAAAATGGGGGGCGGAGAGCGACTTGATGACATATCTAGACTTCATAAGCTTTCATGTAAAATAAAAATTGTCGAAATCGGTTTTGGTTGGGGCTGGGAATTTCTATGAGGTTCACCCACCGAAAATGGGGTTGGCATGCGACCCTTGATGGCATATCTAGTCGCATAACTTTCAAATGGAAAAAATGTCGAATTCTGTCTGGTTTGGGGCTGATGAACTGCTCAATATATAGAAGGCGACCTGATTATTGACATATCTAGACGTCATAAGTTTCCTGTAAAAAAAATTAGAAATCGGTCAGGTTGTTATGGCGTGAACTTACAAAGGTTTTCATCATAGTGAATGTACAATGGGAAAGAGTTTTCGATTTCTGTTCAAAAAATGGAGGCGACTCTTGATGACATATCTAGACGTCATAAGCTTTCATCTAAAATAAAATTGTCGAAATCGGTTTAGTGGTTGGGGCTGGGGAATTTCGGCTGAGAGTTCACCACCGAAAATGGGGTTGGGGGCATGCGACCCTTGATGGCATATCTAGACGCTCATAACCTTTCAAATGGAAAAAATGTCAATCTGTCTTGGTTGGGGCTGATGAACTGTCTATTTTAAATATATGAGCAGGCAACCGTTATGACATATCTAGACGTCATCTTTCAAAAATAAAATTGTAGAAATCGGTAGTTTGGTGTTTTTCTGCGAACTGTCAGTGTTTTTCCCAAGTGATGACAATCGGAGGAAAGAGTTTCTTTTCGTTCAAAAATGGGGAGGCGACTCTTGATATGTAAACATATCTGCGTCATAAATTCGAAAAAAAAAAATTGTCGAAACGGTTTTGGTGGTTGGGGCTGGGAATTTCTCAAAGACGTTCACATCGAAATGGGAGATTGGGGTGAGCGCCATTGGATGACATATCAGTCGTCAAAGCTTTCTATATATAGAAAAAAATGTCGAATTCTGTCTGGTGGCTTATGATGAATAGTCCGTTATTTTAATATATAGACGGGACCTTTCGATGCATATCTAGACGTCATAAGTTACAAAGAAAATAAAAATTGTCGAAATCGGTTCATGGTGTTTGGGGGCAGGAGATTTTTACAAGGTTCACCCACATCGAAATGGAGATTGGGATGACCCTTGATGACAATCTAGTCGCTCAGCTTTCACATAGAAAAAATGTCAAGCTGTCAGTGGTGGGCTTAATAACTGTCTATTTTAAACCTATAAGACAGGCGACCCTTGATGTTTACATCTAGACGTCATATTCTGGCAAAATAAAGAAATTGTCGAAATGGTTTGGTGGTGGGGCTGGGAATTTCTAAAGGTCCTCACCCATCGAAAATGGAGTTGGGGTATCGACCCGTGTATATCTAGTGTCAAAAGTTTATATAGAAAAAATATCGATTCTGTCTGGTGGTTAGTTGACGAGACTGTCCTATTTTAAAATATATAGACAAGCAATATTATATATCTAGACGTCATAGACTTTCATGCAAAATAAAAATTGGCAGAAATCGAGTTTGGTTTGGTTGGGGGAGGAATTTCTACAAGAGTTCATCTACCAAAATGGGGGTTGGGCAGGCGATTCCCCTTACGAGACGATCTATCGTCAAAAGCTTCTTACATAGAAAAAAATGTCGGAATTCTGTCTGGTGGTTGTATGAGACTGTCTATTTTAAATATATTATCAGCACCTATTGACATATTCTAAGTCATAAGCTTTCAATGTAAATATAAAAACTCTTGTGAGAAATCGGTTTGGTAGGTTGCTGAACTGTCTAAGTTGTTCTATAGTGAGATGACAATGCGAAGGAGTATTTTCATTTCGTTCAAAAAATGGGAGGGAGGCGAGCCTTATGACATATCTAGACGTCATGAAGTTTTCATGTAAATACAAAATTGAAATCGGTCTGGTTTTGGTGGTAAGGCTGGTACCACAAAGGTTCACCATCGAAAATGGAGGTTGGGGAGGCGACCCTTGATGACATAACTAGTCGTCAAAAAGCCATTCATATAGAAAAAAAATGTCGAGATTCTGTCTGTGGTTGGGGGTGGTATCATTTTTAAATCTGAACAGGCGACCCTTGATGACAGTATCTGAACGTCATAGCTTCATATCAAAAAAAATTAATGAAATGGTTTTATGGTTAGTTGGGAATTTACAAGGTTCACCTAATGAAAATGGGTTAAAGGTAAGGACCTCGATGATATACCTAGTCGTCAAAAGCTTTCATATAGAAAAAATGTCGAATTTGTCTGGTATTGATGAAATTGTCTATTTTACAGAATAGGCGACCCTGATGACATATCTGTATCATAAGCTTTCATGTAAAATAAAATTGTCGAAATCGGTTTGGTGGTTAGTTGGGGAATTTACAAGGTTCACCCATCGAAATGGGGGGTTGGGGCAGGCGACCTGATGATATTATATCTAGTCGTCAAAAGTTTACATGATAGAAAAAAAATGTCGAATTTGTCTGGTGGTTAATTGATGAACTGTCTTAAATATATAGACAGGCGACCCTGATTATTACATTCAGACGTCATGTTTACAAAATAAAAATTGTCGAAATCGGTTTGGTGGTTGGGGCTGGGAATTTCTTTACAAGGTCCCTCATCGAAAATGGGGTTGGGGGCTGGTAGACCCTATTACTATATCTAGTCGTCAAAAAGCTTTCAATAGAAAAAAAAAGTGAATTCTGTCCCTGGTGGTTGAGCTGCTGAATCTATTTTAAATATATGATGTAAGGGATCCTTGATGACATATCTGATGTCATAAGCTTCCTGTAAAATAAAATAATTGTACCGAAATCTGGTTTTGGTGGGTTGGGGAATTCTACAAGGTTCACCCATCGAAGTGGGGTTGGGGTAGGCAAGACCCTGATGACATATTCAGCGTCAAGCTCATATAGAAAAAAATGCTGAATTCTGTCTGGTGGTTGGGGGCTGATGAACTGTCTATTTTAAATATATAGACAGCTTGAATCCTTGATTTATGACACTAGGACGTCAGTCATAAGTCATGTAAATAAACTAAAATTGGAATATTGATTTGAGCTGGGAATGATTTACAAGGTTCACCCATACTGAAAATGGGGTTGGGGGCAGGTGATCTTCCTGATGCATCATCTAGTCGTCAAAAGTTTCTCAGAAAAAATGTCGAATTCTTGTCTGGTTGATTAGTGGAATCTGTCTATTTTAAATATATAGACAGGCGACCTTGATGACAATTATCTGATCGTCAATTTCGTAAAATAAAATTGTCGAAATCGGTTTGGTATTGGGCTGGGAATTTACAAGGTTCACCCATCAAAATGGGGTTGGGGCAGGCGACCCTTGATGACATATCTAGCTGTCAAAAGCTTTCATATAGAAAAAATGTCGAATTTGTCTGGTGGTTAGGCTGATGAAATGTCTATTTTAAATATATATAGATAGGCGACCTTGATGACATATCTAGACGTCATAAGCTTTCATGTAAAAAAAAATTGTCGAAATCGTTGTGGTTGGGGCTGGGGAATTTCTACAAGGTTCCATCAAAAATGGGGGTTGGGGCAGAGCGACCCTTTGACATATCTTAGTCGTCAAAAAGCTTTCATAGAAAATACAGAATCTGTCTGTGGATTAATGATGAACTCTATTTTAATAATATAGACAGGTGTACACTTTGATGACATATCTAGGGACGTCATAAGCTTTCATGTAAAATAAAATTGTCGAAATCGTTTATGGTTGGGATGGAATTTTTACAAGGTCTACCCATCGAAAATGGGGTCAGTAGACCATCTGGATGACATATCTGTCAAAAGCTTACAATAGAAAAAAATGTCGAATTCTGTCTGTGGTAGCTGATGAACTGTCTATTTTAATATATAGACAGGCGACCCTTTGATGACAGTATATCTAGACGCTCATAAGCTTTCAGTGTAAAAATAAAAATCTCAGAATGGTTTGGTGGTATGGACGGAATTTCTTACTTAAGTCACCCATCGAATAGTTGGGGAGGCGATCCTTTGATGACATATCTAGTCGTCAAAGCTTTACATAGAAAAAATGTCGGAATTGTCTGGCGGTTAGCTGATGAACTGGTCTATTTTAAATGATATAGAGACAAGTGACTGAATTTTGATGACATATCTGAGATCATAAGTTCATGTAAAATAAAATTGCTCGAAATCGGTTTGGTGGTTGGGGCTGGGGAATTTCTAGAAGGTTCCTCATCGAAATGGGTTGGGGCAGGCGACCCTTGACGACATATCTAGTCGTCAAAAGTTTGCATATAGAAAAAAATTCGAATTGTCTGTTGGGAGCTGATTGGTTGTCTATTTTAAATATATAGATCAGGCGACGTCCTCATTTATTGATCTAATCGTCATAAGCTTTTCATGTAAAATAAAAAATTGTCGAAATGGTTTGGTATTGGTTAGGCTGAATTTCTTACAAGGTTCACCCATCGAAAATGGGGATGGTATGGTAACCCTTTGATGACATATCTACGTCAAAAGCTTTATCATAGAAAAATGTCGAATTCTGTTGCGGTTAGTAATGAACTGTCTATCAAATATATAGGACAGGCGACCCTTGATGACATATCTAGACGTCATGTTTGGCGTAAAAATAAAAATTGTCGAAATCGGTTTGGTGGTTGGGGCTGGGAATTACAAGGTTCCATCGAAAATGGGGGTTGGGGCATGTGCGACCCTTGACATATCTAGTCGTCAAAAGCTTCATACATAGAAAAATGTACGAATTCTGTTAGGGTTAAATAACTGATACCTATTTTAAATATATAGAAATGACTCTTTGATGACATATCTCAGACTGTCATAAGCTTTCAAATAAAATCAAAAAATTGTCACGAAATCGGTTTGGTTAGCTGGGAATTTTACAATGTTCACCATCGAAATGGGGGGTTTTTTTGAACGAAATCGAAAAACTCTTTCCCATTGTACATTCACTATGGGGAAAAACCTTTAGACAGTTCGCCAGCAACAACCACCAAACCGATTTCTACAATTTTTATTTTACATGAAAGCTTATGACGTCTAGATATGTCATCAAGGGTCGCCTGTCTATATATTTAAAATAGACAGTTCATCAGCCCCAACCACCAGACAGAATTCGACATTTTTTTCCATTTGAAAGGTTATGACGTCTAGATATGCCATCAAGGGTCGCCTGCCCCAACCCCCATTTTCGATGGGTGAACCTTGTAGAAATTCCCCAGCCCCAACCACCAAACCGATTTCGACAATTTTTATTTTACATGAAAGCTTATGAAGTCTAGATATGTCATCAAGAGTCGCCTCCGCCCCCCCATTTTTGAACGAAATCGAAAAACTCTTTCCCATTGTACATTCACTATGGGGAAAAACCTTTAGACAGTTCGCCAGCAACAACCACCCGACGGATTTCGACAATTTTTTTTTTAACTGAAAGGTTACGACGTCTAGATATGTCATCATGGGTAACATGCCTCCACCCCATCCCATTTTTGAACGAAATAGAAAAAAGCCTTCTCCACCATGCATTCTCTATATGTTTTTTCGATTTCGTTCAAAAATGAGGGTCGATGGGGGGCAGACGACCTCTGATGACATATCTAGACGTCATAAGCTTTCATATAAATAAAAAATTGTCGAAATCCGTCGGGTGGTTGTTTCTGGCTAACTGTCAATAGGTTTTCCCCATAGAGAATGTACAGTGGAAAGAGTTTATTCGATTTCGTTCGAAAATGGGGGATGGTGGGGGCAGGCGACCGTTGATGACATATCTAGATGTCATAACCTTTTAAATGAAAAAAATGTCGAAATCTGTCTGGTGGTTGGGGCTGGTGAACTGTCTGAAGATTTTACCATATTTTAAATATATAGATCCCAACAATTCCATCACAGTGGCGTGTCAAAAATATTGTAAAATACTTATTGTAGGTGATGGAAACTATTTATTTAGGGCGATATCATTCTGTATTTATGGATCTGAAGACTTTTATGCCGAAATTCGTGAAAAATTTACACAAAACATTACAACTAGATGAGGTTTATTGAAAGATTTTTCAATTTTAAAGGAATCTGCTGTCTGCAAAGAATATGAAATCCACTATGGTTTTATGGTCTGTTCCACTGATCTTCATGCAGTATTTAAAACTGAAAAAAGTAGTGGCTGAGAGCCTAGAAGCAGCGAGGTGGCAGGGGCAGTGCTGAACAAAGTGGGTGCTGGTCGCGCATTTGCCCGGATGGCCGCGAGAGCGGCTAGTTATAATTTAAAGAGCAGACAAATCCCAAAGGTGAGCTGCTTTGTGAAATGATGTGAAGAATTTATTTTTAATAACCTTAAAAAAATTAAGCTTTTTTCGTTGCCGATAAAATTATTTCAAAACTTACGTGAATATGCATATAATTTATGCACGTATATCGCATGAATGTTCCGAATTACTTGGGGGGCTAATCCGGGCTATTTTGGGATGGACCTCGTCATTTTGAACCGCGGTCAGATGACGGGGACGACACCTGCGTTGGTTTCCCCTTTTCCAAGCTTTCGAACCACACCATAGGGATGACGTTTGGACCCCTATGTATGATTTAACATGTAAAATGCTCAATACACGACGGTTCTTCAGTGGAATCGGGTTTAGAACCTGGCATCATCTGGCTCTGAAGCCGGGACCTTACCACTAGGATACCGCGATACTTACAAAAGTCTATACTTATAAAAGGCAATGTTTGTGTGTGTCCGTGCTATGTCCAGACGAATCTATCGCACTTATAGCCATGGAATTTTGCACACAGGTAGCCGTAATGGTGACTGAATGCACCTCGAAGCCGGAATTTTAAAATTTAATCTAGAATTTTTTTATTTAATATTTTGTGTACTTTTGGGTGATTTTTCGCACTCATTTCTCAATAGCATGGCTTCGAATTATTGTATGAAAAAAAATAATTACACCATCGTAAAGAACAAACGCTTTCCTTCATAATGCTGTTCGTTTCGAACGTCTAACTTAATTTGCTGAATTTTGAGAAATTTTTAAAAAATAGTCACTTTTATATAAAATTCTTCATCTTGAATTTTTAAGTGCTCGCTTCCGACGTTCTAATAAAGCTATCGTTTTCAATTTTTTTGAGGTAATAAATCGATCATTTGTGTTTGATTTAAAACAAGAACGGTTAAATTACCTTTGTTCGTTTTTTATAAATTAACTTTTTCCCCTGATGGGGTCAGAGTTTTTTCGTCCATTCCGTGTAGAAAGGAAATAAGTTTTTCGTCCTTCATGAAAGGGAGTTCTGCGTACGTCTGCGCCATCTGGCGGAAAAAATTAGAGGAAGAATGATGAATGACTATATTGACTGATTTATTACTAACTAGCTGAATGCACTCGATAGCCCATCAGATACTTGCAAATAAATGGCATGAAATCAAGTATCGAATGGACATGCAACGTACAACCCACAGAGAAAAACTTCTTCTCTGTGGTACAACCAAGGGATCTCGCATAAAAATAAAGGCGCAGATAATTTTTTGTTGGAAATCTATATAAATCAAACTGAAACATCAAAAGGTTTAATTAAATTTCATTTCATTCTTAAAAAAATATTAATAACTTACTTGAAAAATTAGCTTTCCCGCGGTTTTTAAAAATCATTTGGTTTACTTGATGTTTTCATTTTAATTAAACGTTTCAGATGATAAAAGGATTTTGTTTATAAAATATTTTTTTATAAAAATATCCAATACTTACACTACGCGAACGAAGTCACGGGTATCAGATATATAATATATTCATAATTATATATCGAACTGATTAAGTTTACATTAGAAAGGAACAATATTATCTCCATATTAATACTACGATAAAAATTAAATTTAAAATTTCTATTGCTTACGAAGATAGTTCCTTATTATTTTCCTTTCTCTTAACACAAGGCTATTATTTCCGAACTAATATTAACAAATGTATTTTATAAATATTACAGAAATAAAAGAATATGAAACGTTTCTTTTTATTTCGTTTTCTAAAAGAGAAATTGCAAATCTCTTTAAAGTGTAGTTTAATTTTCTATAAACACTGAAGTGAAAAATATTTATCGTTTCTGTGTTTAAAATAAGCCAATCAACATTTTTTTAGGAAAAAAAGTCTTTAATTTCACTTTTCTTTCAAAGACAGAATATTTCCAATGAACTGAAAAAAAAACCCATTTCATTATGTTTATCCACTTTTTACACTGGTTAGCTTTTAAAAATGAAAACTCAGTAATTTGTAGAAAGCTGTACGAAGAAATTATTATTTTCACTCATTATAAAAATTACAGTGAAGCGATTCGAACATCATTATGACAAAAATATGCATGACTGAAATAGATTAGTTGAAATGCATTTAAAAACATCATTTCCAGTTCTGTTTTATCTCTCTCTTTCTTTCAAGTGCTTATCAAAATATAAAAAATGTGAGAAATAAAAAGTTATTTCTTTTTATTCGCAAAAATTCCTCGTGAATACATCTTATTCACGAGGACAGTATAGTATTAATTAGTTCTTTAATTATTAAGATATTAAAGCAATTTAGAAAACCAATGTTCATTTAATTGGAAATATGCCACTTTTTAAAATACATTTGATATTTTTTGGAACATTAGGTGTTTTATTCAGATGAAATTTCATTTTTCTCGGATAGGTAAGAAATTTATATTAAATGGAATCAAATTCATACGATTTAAATTGGTTTTTTAAAGTATGATTAGCACCAAATATAACGCGTGCTAAAAAAAATAATTTTGTGGCAATCAGTTATTTTTCTGAAACAAAGTAATTAATATAAATAGAAATTATACTCAGATATGTAATTAACCCTTTAAGAATAAAAAAGCTTTCCTCGACGTTAAATGATAAGCGTCTGATCGCCCGAACCTTCATTATAGAATTAAGAAACAACACGAAAGCATATTGTGCTGTATGGGATAAAGCATGATGCTATTAATTAAATGTGAATAAATAATAAATGTGTTATTCTTTACAAAAATAACATATTTATTCGCATTTTCCACAATGCATAACTATGTACAATATCACACACATTACACTTTTTTGACATCGAATTCCTCTCTCTAAAAAAAGCAACGACCGCTAAAGACATATATAGTGTTGCAATTCTATTTTTTAATACCTTTTGAAATATTTACTTGCCAAATGATTTTTTTTATTTAATTAACTTCTTTTACGGCCAAACCGTTTGTTTATTTAATTAATTTCTTTTTCAAAAATATTTTAATAATACTCTTGAAACAGATAATTTTACAAATTTATTTATTTTGTTAGTTACAAATATCACAATGCAATGAAATATAAATGCTTCCTCGAAACGTTAGAGTTATAATGCTGCAATTTCCCAAAATTAATGTGGAATTTGTGCCCGTCACCAACAGATGGCGCAGCGACGCTCATACTGTAACGGCTATATGTCAATCTCAAACGAGGTTGCCGTATTGGCCTTTCTAAGGCCAAATTCTGGAAATTCGGCCTTTTTTAAAAGCCATCGGTCTTAAGAATTTTCATTTGGCCTTAAATTCATTTTTGGCCTTTTTTGGCTCTATTTTTCCTTAAGACTTTTAGAACTGTTGGCTTCTCGATTGACATTCATAAGACTTCTTTTAAAACAAAACAACATTTATTAAGCACAACCATTACACTTCGTAACTGCATACAACGTAACATCGTTCAACCATACTCGTACTCGTAATCGTCTCTCTTCTAGACTAATTCTAAAATCAAAATTGTGCAACATCTTACTGTTGCCACTTACCTGATATCATACACTGATATACAATAATTATGTTGCAGTCATCTTTTGTCAGGCATAATACTAAATACGCTTACATTCGACCATCCTGACTTTTCAATTGACCTCAACTGAACCACATTTTGTTTACATTCAATAATATCATTACAAAAACTAAACAAATATACATTCGTAAAAGATAAAATAAAGTGAAATATAACATTTAAAAAAAGTTCTATCTGTTTGGCATAAAACAGTGGTTTTCGTACAGTTCGTTTGGATCTTTGCATCTCAGGTTCATTATGAGAATTCGTATTAGAGTCATCATCATCTTCATTCTAGCTTCTCCAGGCCTTTAACTGACTGACATGAACTATTGTAGCATAAGGACGGCCATTTCTAGGTTCTAGTTGTGAGATTCTATATGTGTCACTAGGGCGTACTTGTGTTACAACCATGGGTCCTCGGTATCGTGGTTGCGTCTTTGTTGATTCACCTGTTGTGTTAGGTTTTCTTCTAACTGCCACGATGTCTCCTTTACGAAGCGATACTTTACCTGACTTGTTTTTGTCGTAATATGAATTCGTTTTCACTAAAGAATCTTTGATGCTTTTCAAGTTGTCAACATTCTTATTCTTTTCCTGGATTCCCAGATAGCACGTAAGTTTGCAGCAAGTTTGATTTTGACTTGATATTCCCTTGTCACGGCAAAATTTGGCGCGCCAAACTTGAAACGAACTTGTAGCAAGTTCGCTGCGACAACTAGCGCCCTCGCTTGCAACGCATTTTTGCTGCAAGTTCAATGTGACAAATAGCGCCACCTCCCTTGCAAATCAAATTTGCAGCAAATTTGCAAAACAAACTTCATGCAAAGATAGCACAATAAATAGATAATTATCTTTGTCTCTGTTTTAAAAAAACATCCGATTTTTAATAGCATCTCCTAGACCGCCCTTCTTTTTGTTAATTCAATAAATCAATGATAATTTGTGAAAAAAATAACTTTTTTATAAAAAAAAATTTTGAAACATTTTCCCATCTTTTTACTAAATATATCACTCGCATTTTAAAGAAAACTATATCGCCTTTTAATTAATGTTGAAATTTTAACGTTTATAAACAAAATTAAATCTAAAAAACAGTCAGTGTTGTGTTTGTTGAAAAATAATAACTTAGACATTTTGTCCCATTTTAAAGTAATTACTTTTGAACTCTAATTTCATAATTTATTCTGCTAGCAAAACGTAGTTATTAGCGAAAATCGCTCTCTCTTTGACTTCAAATCATATTCTCAAGTCAAAAAATTAATGAAATCAAGAAAAAAGTTTAAAATAAATCGTATACGAATCGAATCGAACGATGTATTAGCGAAATCTATCTTCTCCTCTCAGAGTTCAGTTGGCTCAATGGTTAGCGTCTCCGCTTCGGCACAGGGAGATCGTGAGTTCTATCCCGGGTTGTGTTCGTACTCTGTTTTTGCTATAATTTGCAATGAGTTTGCAATGCAAGCTTGCTGCAAGTTCGTCCTATGGTGACTTCGAGGCTTGCGTTAACTTGCTGCAAGCTTGTTTCACACTTGCACACTTGTCGTGACAAATTTGCAGAAAGCTTGCAGACTTGCAGTGCAAGTCTGCTGCAAATTTGCTGCAAACTAAAATTGTTATCTGGGTTTGAAGAAGCCGCGATTGTCGCTCTTCCTTAAAGTTCTTAATATCTCCTTGTAGAAGTCGTAGTTCATTCTTACCATTTTTAGATCATTCGCTAAATTGCCCATCATCTTTTGCTGGGAAGTATCTTTGATCTGCAAACTTTCACTCTTTGACTGAGCTGTTTCAAGACTTTTAAGACAGACTGGATTTACCTTTTCATCAATCGGAAAGTTTCTAAATAGTTCATCTTCAAGGTATCCAATCTGAACTCTTTTTCCTATTTTGGTATAAGCAATATGAGGAAGATCAAGCCATGTCCGTCCGATGATAAGATCAATTGACTGCGCATCGTCAGAAACAACGTATATGCTTATGTTTTCGGCCTTCACATTATCAACTTCAATATCGGCTTTAATTCTTCCAATAGACGTTAATGCAGGCATCTTTTGATTTCGAAAACCGTATATTTTATTGGCAGCACGTTCAAATTTCAATTTAAGTTTCTGAGCAACTGAAATCTTTAAGAGACAACACGAACTTCCAGTATCAATTAAAGCTTGCACGTTATCACAATTATTAATTTTCGCTTTCTTCAAAAATAAATTACTCTCGCCTGAATTCTCGCCAACTAGTCTAACAGATAATCTTTCTTCACTTGAATGATTCGTTTCCTTGGCGACACAGTTTATAATTTTATGGCTTGTTTCATTACCTTCTCGGCATATTTCAACTGATTTTGGCAGCGAACAGTTCCTTGCAATGTGCCCGAAATTAGAACAGTGGAAGCATTTTGGTTCACCCCTCTCGTTATGTGTAATACCTTACAGCCTTTTCTTTTCGTTGGTCGTAAAAGCTGAATCATCTTTAAACGAGTTCTGCTTGTCGTAATGCCATTCTTTTCGAGGTTGTTTACTTCTGAAAGTTGACCTCAAGGTATCATAATCGGCCAGTTTTTCAAATAAATCATCTGGAGAATTCAGCTTAGACCATTCATCTATAAAATGATCTTTTATTTCTTGAGATACTTTGCGTTTAATCTGATCCGTTATGATAAGATCGCTCAACTTTCCAAAACTATCTGCTTTAACTCCATTGGCCCATTCATTAAAAAAACTTCTTAATTCATAGGCAAAGTTTTTCCAGGTACTTCCTAAATTCTAATTATGCATAAAATACTTTTGGCGAAATTTTTCTGGCGTTAATTTATACCGTTTGAACAATATCTTTTTAACTTCGTTATAATCGTTTGCAATCTCATCTGGTTCTCTGGCGATTAGCTGCGCAACGTCATAAGGCAATAAGCCAAGCAAATGAGTTACCCAAGTGTTTTCTAATATTTCAGCTTGTTTGGCCAGACGTTCAAACATAATTAAATATAAACTTATATCGTTCTCATCAGAATTAAATTTTTGCATCAAATGATGAATTTCTAACTTTGGCTTAATTTGCATACTGTTTACATTTTGATTGGCGACGGAATTTGAATTTAAAGACCTACCTTCTGCTCCAAGGCGTATTTTTTTGCAGCTCAAATTCTATTTCATCCTTTCGTTTCCGTTCCTCGTATTCCTGTTTTCTTAGTTCAATTTCTTTCTGGCGTCTTCGTTCTGCAATTTCTTCCTGGTGTCTTCGTTCAGCAATTTCTTGTTCCTCCTTCCGCTTCCGTTCAGCAATTTCTTGTTCCTCCTTCCGCTTCCGTTCAGCAATTTCTTGTTCATCCTTCCGCTTCCGTTCAGCCATTGCTTCTTGCCTAATTTCATTTTCTTCTCTTTCCGTCCTTTCATTGATGATCATATTCATCCATTCCTTGGCGCTTTCTTCATCGTACTCTTTGCTCGCCAAAATAATTTTTTTTAAATCCTTCAAATTATGGCTGTCATTGACCGTTTCTCCAAGTTCTTCAGCCAATATCTTCAAATCGCACTTCCTTGCTCCAGCGAAGATAGACATTTTCGTAGTTTACTACACTTTTATTTACAATTAACGTAAAAAAACCAATTTCCTAATGTACTTTGAGATTCAAACTCCTTCCTCCTTTCTTAACTGTCGATGAGATTTTCAGTCACAGGTTTCTAATTAATCCCACTTCTGATTTCTGTTGGCTTCTCGATTGACATTCATAAGACTTCTTTTAAAACAAAACAACATTTATTAAGCACAACAATTACACTTCGTAACTGCATACAACGTAACATCTTTCAACCATACTCGTACTCGTAATCGTCTCTCTTCTAGACTAATTCTAAAATCAAATTCAAAGTAGTGCAACATCTTACTGTTGCCACTTACCTGATATCATACACTGATATACAATAATTATGTTGCAGTCATACTTTTGTCAGGCATAATATTAAATACGCTTACAGAACGATTCTTAATATATAATTTTAGTATTTTTATAATAAATATTTGCACATTGAAAAATAATATAGAACGTTTTTCTTAACAAGAGTTGATATATTTCGCTAGAACATTTTATTCTGGACCGACAAGAGCATAATTCCTTTTTCTTGCTTTTCTTTTGAAAGTCCCTCATGAAGATGTTTTTAAAAAAATTTCCCTTAAATTTTAGTTAAATAGCACTGTATTATGCATGTGTCAATCCAGTGGGATTCCTTTTCATGAAGGAGAGTCATTTTATTATAACAAAATAAAGGGGAAATGTGCGCTTTATATTAATGAAATTTTCAAATTTGGCCTTTTTTGGCCTTATTTTAAAGACGGTTTGGCCTTATTTTGCTATTTTGATCTGGAAACCCTGCTCAGAGGTCAGACGAGAGGTGAGATCCGATTCAGGCAAGCTCTCGCATTGGAGACTTCAACTGCCTTTAGCTCCTTCGAGATCTCAATGTCCAGCAACTGACCGCACGAGGTGGTCAAACCTAAGGATTGTCTGATGCATTGATACGATGTGATGGCATTGTGAACTCTCCGACACTGGATTCTATTTCTGTTCTCACAGCTAAACAAGCACCTGTACCATCATAGCAGAATTATCACCTGTAATCATCATCTTTTTTTCTGTCAACATAGTGCCAGTAAAATGGATGTTTCTTCAAATGGGGTGAATATTATTATTTCAAACCATCACACCCATATTAATTCTTGAACTATGATTAGTTTATTGTGCTAAGGATTGGAGTTGGTCATAGCAAACTACATATAGTTAGGAGCAATTTGCAATATTTGTGAAAAAAGATTTCCAATTACATAATCGTATCCAGTATTTTCATGAAATCTTTCATGAGGCTTTTTGTATCTTCTTGAACCATAAAAAAATGCTCCTCTATCGATAATTTTTATTACTTTATATAATCTTGAGATGGCTTTTGAAAATATTTCTTAAGCACCTAATTTGTATTCTCTGGTAATTAAATTATAATCCAAGAGATTTTTTATTTGTATAATTATTTGCTCAATTTTTTTGTAACTGACGTTCTCTCTCTCTCTCTCTCTAACGTTGTAACTCTTTATCTAAATTAAAGTAAATTAGTTCACTCTTACTGACTATGTATATTTTTATTCACTGTAGAATTGACGAAAATCTCAACACGATCCTGACGTGTTTAAGCTTAATACAGAAATAAAAGCTGGCGAGTATCATAATTCTAAGAAGTAAGAATATAATAAGAAGTACGGATAATAATAAGTAGATGTAAGAATATAATAAGTAAGAGTAATAAAAAGAATAACATGTAAGAATATAATGACACTAATATTTTGTTTTCTGAAACTAATGATTTCTAATAATTTTCCAGTTGTTTTATTTGAAGACTGGTCGATAAGAAATCAGGGCATTAACGTTAAAATGCTAATGGTGAAAAATTATGCCTCAGTTATTAATCTCGTACTGAAAGCAACTGTAAACTTCGAGCCACTGTTGTCTTTAGCCTCATAAATCTGACTATTTGTACAATATTTGTATGAAGTTTTCTTGGCATTGGTTGTTTTATTTTATTTTACAAAGAATGTTTTCCCGCCTGTTTAAATTAGTTTCCACTTTTGTCTAAGCTGATGTCCACTTCAAACCGCCAAATTCAACAATTATTATTCGGTACACTATTCAGAGAAAAACGTTGAACTTCATTCATGTATTTACCATTGCTTTATTTTAGTAGTTTTTATTTTAGTAATTTATTGTTACCTTATTCTATCTCCTAACATTCTTTCGAATAGCTCAAAATTTAATGCTATCATCAACACTTTATGAATAGTTTTCAATGATCAACGAAGAAATCTGAAAATCTTAAACTCATTTCTCAGTACCTATCGTTGATAACTTGAAAAATCGTCCCAATTTAATTTAGTTAGAATGAAAAAAATGTGTAATTTATATAAAAGTCAGACACACCACTCCAGAAACTCTTGCTTACGCTGAGATATTTTTTTATCGCAAATGATTTCAAATTTATGTCCCGTTAACTGATAGAAATATAAGATTATGGATGTTTTATTTTTTTTTTATCATGTTTTACTTTTATATGAGCAAAAAATAAAGAATATAACGGATGTATCAGGAAGAAATATAAATAGGGAAATATAGGTTTAAATAAAGATATCGATAGCAATAGAAAGAATAGATATTAGTAGAAGGAATATGATTAGGTAGATCATTTTATTGCTGAATAAACAATGATTTATTGAGTTTAATAGATTGTTATCGCAATAAGTTAATGAGAAAATCTGCTTGATGAAAACTCTTTTTTTATTTTTATTTTCTTTTTCTTCGTGCAAACTGATAACTGGGACGCGTCATAAATGCCAGGTGTGGTTAGAATTGAAGTATTTCTGTTGAGAGCATTGTAGAGAGAGAAAAAAAACTGAAAGGGCGTAAGAGAATGCGAAATGTCTGCTGTTAGCAATTCAGAATATGGGAAAAAAGAATGTTGCAAAGAAATTCCAAATAAGAGCGAGATGGGAAATGGAGCACAGTCTTTAGTTTCAAATAACCCGGGTATTTACCCAAGGTCTAAGTATTTTGAGAAAAAAATTATGAATGGTGATTTGCAATGAAACATAAAATTTATGTATTCCCAAAAACTTGATATTTTGCCCTCATTCCGCGCGCATAAAACTTGCGCATTTTCGCAATTTTTAGGCGCGGCTGAGGGTACCACAACTAATAAGATTTTATTTAACGTTTTTGAGTGAGAAATTTTATTATAGACTAGCTGTAACCCGCGACTTCGTGCGCAAAGAATTTGAAGTATTAAATTTTTTAAATTCACGAATGTAAATGTTTCGTTACATGTTGAAAGGGAAAATTAAAAGTTTTGACGGTTGATAATATATTATTGGACGACTAACAGGAGTGTTTGCTGTTATAGTTAGGTAATTTATTTATCTATGCTAACACACTTTTGTATACTACGTTTTTTTTGTTTTACGTTTTTTGCACGAATGTAGAGGTTTAGAGGTCTGGACACACGTGAACACGCCACATATGTTGCCTATGGAAAAAATATGGTTTTCCAAATGTACGCCTGCCCCTTTGAGTGTCTGGCCCTGAGCCTACCTTTTGAAATTGGATGGCAAATCCTTCGGTATTATCGGAATGCGTGAAACACTCTCTCGTTTTAAAACATTCTCACGACGTTTGGACCTAGGTGTGCAATTTGTAACCGTGCGCAGTCTCGGTACATCGAGGTTATGTATCAATAGTACTGGCACACCGACTTTTAATATCAGCTTGTCGGAAGGTACCCCTGACAATTCTAAGGAGTTCAAGAACTCTACAGGATATGACGTTACTTGTAACATATATTTTTTTTATGTATCTGACTTAAACTTTCATTAATCAGTGCCAAAAGTACTAATTCAACAATCATTCTCTATTCTTCATATATTCTCCGTTACTGTAAATTACATCATTGTACTCAATGGTATCATTAGGTGCTTACAATCTGTGTAATATAACATCCACCATGCTATATGTCATGCTCTTCTACCATTCAACAGAATACATAAAACAAAATACTCTATCGTCGCATATTTTCCTTTAGTTATAATAAACTTTAGTTTCTAAATTTTAATCTAAAAACTCTTGTTAGCTATATTATATCTATCAATAGATTTCTGTCCCGGCGTCAATTTATCAACAGCTTCTTGAATAAAATCTGATATGGAGAAGTATAAATCACTAAAATTAAATAGACTGCAAACTCGAAAAATGAAAATCAAGCGTCGAGTTGAGTAATTACATTTATTATTCCATTAATAAATTATTTGTTTATTTTCTCTGAAAGATCACATAATCGCGGCTTTCTTTATGATCACGTGATGTTTGACATTCAAAATAAGTTATTCTACGTGTAGTTTGGCTGTCAAAGGAGGCCGTTAAGGATTTATTATTTCTTCGGAAACGCAGGTAAAAATGACAGGAGATATGAACTGCAGTGATTTTTTAATCTAATTAAATAAGCTTTAGAATTCTTTAAGAACCAATGAAAACATTGCCAAACGATATTTGAAAAAAAATAAACAGAAAAAATAATGGCCAAGTAATTACACCGTTGCCTAGCAACGCATCAGTATCAATTCTAGTATCATTAAATTTGATTTATTTTAAAATCGTCTGCGTGTCAACTTTTTTTTAAATTTTGAAAAATTAATACAAATTGAAGGAAAAATGTCAGATATAAAATTGATATCATTAAAAAGGTAAAATTTTGAACTTTAAAATAGTATAAAAATAATTTTCGGGGGATAATTTGCTCCGAACTTACAGCGGAAAAACGGTTTCTGTTACTTTTTAATTAACTGACTGTTTAATTAACTCTAGCGCTTTAAAAAGTTGACAGTAATCTTACCCTTGTCTTAATTAATAAGTGTGCAAAGTTTGGTCGAAATCAGTGCCGTGGTTTAGGAGGAGATGTGGAACATAGATACAAACATACATACAAACCCACAATGACTTTTATTTATATTAAGACTAGCAGTACGCGCACGGCGTTGCCCGTGGAATCAGGACTTCAAAAAGTGGGTGAAAAAAAGTGCACATAATGGCACGAAAAAGTTTTGAAAACAAAAGCAAAAAGTACACATTATTGATATTCCCGCTTATTTCTCTTTGCGAATGACGTCACCCTCCGCGAAGACTGTCACGTTGCAACAATGCATTGTGGGATGGTCCGGAGAATCTCTCGCTGTTAAATCGCGCTACGAAAAAACTGTTTGAACCGATCAGGGAAAAATTAATTTTTAAAAAACGAAAAAAGATATTTTAATAGTTCTTGTTTTAAATCGGACATAAACGTGCCATTTGTAGGCTGAAAAAAAATGAAAATTATAGAGATGTTAGAAAGTCAGATGCGATAATTTAAAGAAATCTTTATTAAAAATTACCATAAAAGTGACTATTTTTCAAAATTTTTTCAAAATTCAGTAAATTACGTTAAAAATTCAAAACTAACTTCATTAGAACGGAAATCGCATTCTCTTTCCGATGGTGTATATATTTTTATCGTAAACTTATTCGTAACTATTCTATTGAGAAATTAGTGCGAAAAATCAACCAAAACAACACAAAACATTAAATAAAAAAAATTCTAGATTAAAATTTAAAATTTCGGCTTCGAGGTGCATTCAGTCACCATTACGACTACCTGTGTGCCAAATTTCATGGCTGTAAGTGCGATAGATTCGTCTGGACATCGCAGACAAACACACACACACACACGCACGCACACAAACATTGCCTTTTATAAGTATAGATAACACACAAGATTTCACCACACATCTGGAGAATGTCAAAAAGAAGTTTCATTTTAGGGGGGTTGCCATAATTTCCGAAAATCGTGTTTGCTGCTCGCTGCTATTTCCTTCGTAGACTGCACCAAGGCGAAAGGAAATCATACTGTAAACGACCGCTTGGCGGCAGTTTACTGTCGCCAATACTCAATTGCGACCGAATATGCAATTTCAACGCCTTTTTTCAACCGATTGACACAAAAATTTAACACAAAACTACAATTAAGATTAGAAGGCCACATACAAGATTTCATTTATCTAAGTAATTTTTTAAAGAAGTTATTGCATTCAAAAGTGTGCGATTATACAGGCCGACAGACAGTCAACCCTTCAACGGATTTAGTTCAAAATTTGATACAAACCTACATTCCTGATGATAAAAATGTGTACCAAATTTTATCCACTTAGCTATTCAAGTTTGTGAGTTATCGCGTTCACATTAACACGGACTTGCCGTCCAAAGCTGTGCACGCTTCGCATGTTCTTATTCATGCAACTGTATGGTTGCGTTATTATTATTTTGTGTTTCTTTCAACCTGTGTTGTACACTTAATTTGGCGTACTCTTTACTTTTATTTAATTCATTAGTAATTCGTAAGCGGTCGGCCTTTGAGTTTTGGACTCCATGCACTATTGTAATAAAATAAATTTAAAAAAGATTTTTAAGCTATAAGCTTTTATTCGTGAAAAAAAAATGAACGCAAAATTTGAAAATATTTTTTCTGCTAATGCATGGTTCGAATAAAAGCGTGGGCGTCTTATATAGCACCTTACGTATATTTTGTGTATATTTCCTTAAACAAATGGAATATTCCTAGAAGTTAAAGGTGCCCACGCTTTTGTTTGAACCATGCATTAGCAGAAAAATTATTTTCAACTTTTGCGTTCATTTTTTCGCATGAATAAAAGCTTATACCTTAATTAATTATTTTATTTTATTTTCTACTTTTTACTGACGGCTGACACGAATACACACAACGTGTTAAGCATAGTAAACGAAATTCAATTACCGAATTCTCCAATATAAAACACATTAAATATTCGTTACGAATATTACATATTATGAATTTGAAAAAAGTACGACGCAGACCGAGAAACGAAACAAGACTCACTTCCCCGATCTGACCTTTGACCCTGAAGCCGCTGCGAAATGGGGATGATTCACAGGTCGCGATACTTTCTATTGTGTCGTCTAGTGGTGTTGTTACAACCCTACGTAACGAGAGGTTACCACCTTCCAAACTTTATCGCCCAAATATAGGGCTAAAATTTTAATATCATTTTGTTAGGTTTAAAATAGGTATAGATTGCAAATGTTTTTGCATAATATTGTATTGTCTCCGGAAACCCACCACTGTGCTAAATTTCAAAGCTGTATCTCGATTGGAAGTGGGTAAGAAATCGATCTCAAGATTTGTGGACAAGACACTCAAGTTGAATAAAAGCTTATAAAAATGACTACTTTCTGTATGCCTGATCAATCATTAAAGTTTGTGAACGGCATTTTGGAACACCTGTTGTACAGTGCAGCTCAGACCTGCGTCTCTCTTCGTTTGGATTCATTTTATGCCTTTTTTCCAATTTTTTCTTTCTTTTTTTTTGCATTTTCGTAAGTCATTCAACTTCGAGAGTGGAAAAGTGAGCAAATAAGATTCAAAACGAAAAATACAAGTTTAAAAAATAATTTCAGGGGTGCTGCAACTCTGCAGCCCTAATGGACGAGCCGCCACTGGTAAAAACTACATATCTAATTTCATTTTCACTAGGTTGCTGGATTTTTGAATTATCGCATTCATATACGCACGAATAAACAGACCGACAGACAGTAAAAAGTAGTTGGGTTTAGACCAAAATTTGATTCAAAATTTAGTTGTGTTCACAGAGAGGCATAATTCTAAACGTGTTTCATTCTTCGGACTCTCATAAAGGTAAGTCTGAAAGGTAGAAATTCCGCAAAATCTCGACGTCGAATGTTTTGACTATCACAGAACTTTCTTACTGTTATTTTACATATTTGAAAATAGAAATAAGTTTGTGCAAAAAACCCTTATTCTTCGAAAGAAACCTTTTGCAAGCTATTGTTAAGCAAATTTTAATAGCAATATTTTGAGCATATACATAATACAGAAGAAATGCAACAAAATGTTTTCCCTCTTTAAAATTCAGGTATAATACATTCTATCCGCGTCAACTCCCTATTCAGCCTTTGCTTATTTTTCAGTTTATATCAGGAAAACAACATCTTCGAGGAAGATAAAATAACGGAATTCATATAGATACATTTTTTTAAATAAAATTGAATATTAAAACGTACTTTTCAATAAAGTGTTGAGAAATATTTGGAACGCAAGCTTCAAAGGAAAAATTTTATTCTTTTAAAATTTCATGTTCGTTATGTAATAGTCCGTCTTGTTGTTTGCTATACAATAGTCTGTGTACTTGTTGCATACTTGTTATAATATTTTGTTTAAAAAATCAGCATCAACTCTCAGACGTCAAAAAAGAAAAGAATCTTACTTCGAATTGTTGTTACATATTTTGCACTCTTTCAAATAGATTCAATTAATTTTTCGGTATAGTTTTCTTAAATGGAACAATACGACGAAAAATTATATTGATTCAAATAGAAATTTAATGCATAAGTTTGCTTCTGAAGAGTCATACTGTCGTGTAATACACGTCAAAGCTTGCCACTCCGTTTTTCGCATCCAATTATCTTCTTGCTGGAGGAAAAAGGGCAGGGGGTCATAGAATAACGTAAGACAACGCGCAGCTAGATGACGTGCTTGATGACGTATTCCATGTGACTGTGACGTCACCTAAGTTAATCCCATTCTAATGCATTTTTACTTTTGTCGTATACGAAGTATACAAAGAGAAAGTATTGTAATCGTCAAAAAATTCGAACTGGAGATTTTGACGAATCTCCACGTTTTAGACCCCTCTGAGTCCGAAAAACACAATTTTGGAATTATGTCTGTCTGTGTGTCTGTCTGTGAACACGATAACTCGAAAACTGTTAGAGCTACGGGGATGAAATTTGGTATGTGGTCTTTAAACATAATTTGTAGGTTTCTATCAAATTTTGGACAAAATCCGTCCTCTGGAAATCTGTCTGTATGTCCGCGGTCATGTGAACACTAAAACTCAAAAACTTGAATAGCTGGATGGATAAAATTTTGTCGTAAAGATTTATTTATTTAATTAATCTCTTTTTTATTATTATTATTGATGTTATTATAAGAGTATAAATTTATGAACTTTTAAATTAATACAAAATTATAAACTTTTTAATTTTTCTACTGATTATACCTTCTTACTCTCAGTATCAAAATATCTAAAAAAAAGCAATACTCCTTTTTACTCATCACACTTACCTTTAGATTCACAGCATCTTAGATTTGAAATCCTTTTTACATGTGCAAGGCAAGTTTAATAGTATTTGATCAAACAAATAATTCATTCATTTCTAGTCTCAATTTAGCATAACTTCAATTTAATTTCCGTTCTTAATTTATCCTTAAAATAATCACTAAATTCAACAACAAATTCAACACCAAAACAATTCATAAAGATCTCAAGATTTTGCGTTGTGTATTTTATTATTAAATTAGTTGTTATATTTTTCATCTTTAACCCAGGTTACACCAAATAGTTACCTCCATCAGTGTCATAGTGGTGGCAAATAAATCAGAGACCAAATTACCTTAAACTAATGACATTTATTAACATCAAAATTAACCCTACCATTTTACAACACGATACTCATCTCTTATTTTGCCTTATAATCAATGTTAATACATAAAATAAATTCAAAACACGAACACCAAATCAAATACTAATAAAACACAATAAAAGGAAACTGATTCAATGTATCAGATATTATTCTTGCTTAGGGTCGACCCAGTTTAAACAAAAGGATTCTATTCTTAAAATTCATTTGTGTTTAAAATTCAATCAATTTATGCTGCATCTTTTACATTAAATATATATGACTTTATCTCATTAGCAACTGTTCGTTACAAAAGAAATTTCAAATAATAGTGGCCACCAACATTCCTAAACTTTTTTTTTACCTTAAACATTTTATTAATAGATTTTAGGCCTATCATTAATCTTCCTTCAAATCAAACTTCCTAGAACATACAATAACATACAACGAATAACAAATAGCAATCAGCTAAAAAAAAACTACTGAAATATAATTTACATACACCAATACGTATAGGTTTTCTCATTTATTAACTTTCTTAATATAAGGTAAAGATTTATAAGAAAGTTTGCACATTATTCTCAATAAATTAATCTTCTATTAAACATGTCACGTATTTCAATTTACTCATTTATTACAGCATCAAACCTAATCTGCACTTTTAACCTTATGTCAGCAAGAGATTAAAGGGTACAAATTACACATCATTTAATCTCAATTCAAACTGGTACAAAATCAATTAATTTAATTATTTCACAAAATCAAAACCACTTGTAAATTGAATCTATATGGAATAGAACATGTTAAGATATTATTATCTAAACATATATATATATTTAGCACGTCTTTTAAGATCCATTTAATAACACATTTATCATATATTACTTGCCTTTTTTTACTAACTTATTTTAAAATTGTACACTTGCTTGTAACTGTAACATTACCATTAATCGTGACTTACAATTTATAGGATAGTCTTCAATCAATTACTTAACACCTCGTACAATTTAACATTTGTCTACTCAAAATAATTTTGTTTGATTTTCCAATGTTCATGGAACTAAAATTTTCTGCATTACATTATAAGGTGATAATAAATTACAAAATTTAATATGAGTAAAACTATCTACGAATTGAGTGGGAGGAAACATGGGAAGCCAGGAATCAATCTTCATAGTTCAGGTAGCCTTGAATATCATTTGTGATTTTGAGAATGATTTCACGATTGTAGAGGGGGGGGAGGGGACGTGGCCAAACCAACTTAAAAGCGATCAGGGCCAGCCGAAAATTTTTGCACCGAGGAGGGACCAGAAGGGAAAGAAAGGAGATTACGAGGAAGAGGAAGAAGTTGATGTACTTTTTTTATGCACTATGCTCATTCGCCTTCTTATTTCCAACTGTTGGTAGTATTAATGTTGAGAGTGAAATTCACATGTACCGATTATGTCATTTTGCATTTGCCTTTTTTTATTTAATCGTTTAAAAAATTTATTTTTTTAATTGGAATTTTTTTCTTTAATAGAACGGATGATATTCATGTGATAGATGTATTGAAATAGATGCTATGGAGGTTGATGATATTTAAATTTTCATGTGAAATTGCCCATTTCCACCTACACTTATTAAAAGACATATTTGCATCTTTGTCAATAAACTGGACAATTTTCGAAGGGTAACTGCGGAATTTTGTTACGTTCATGTATTTATAGTTTCACAAATTATATTTGCTGAAAATCCAGCAAAGCTAAAAAGAGCATCCAACATCAGAGTGCATAGTATTGTAATATGTTCACTGTAGATATACAAAAAAAACAGCTACTGTCTCATTTACAAATGGAACATGGGATTTCATTGCCCGTGGAAGAGTTACAATTCCCAAATGAGACTGACTTTTTCAGCTGGAAAGGGATATGGAAAGAAATACCAGTAGTCTTTATATTAGACACTGGGCTTGAAATCTTCAAGAAATGGGACCACTATTTTAGATATAAATCGCTTAGTTTACTATGAAGCCAGAGGCAATGACAGAAGACAACTCAAAATTCAGGGATCAGGTCGTATTGTCCTGCCAGCATCGACTTATTAAATCTCAGCGGAATATATTCTGTATCTGCAGGTAAACATGTGGGAGACATGAAATGAAATTTCACATATTTTTCTCATCTAAGACAAGACTTATTACTGCTAAGATGTAAATTTGACACTATCTTAGATGAGATACAGGATGGTGTATCTGATTCTGGAAAGGATCCACCTTTAAACAAGAAGGAACTTATATAACATTGAGGAAATAACCTGATTTGCAGTCATCCAGGACAAGAGACATACTGGGGTGTTGATACATGGGTCAGGAGTGCAGAATAGAGTGACAAGGACAATTACTATATTATAAAACCAGAGTTCCTATAGGTGAGGATTTTGAGATGATTTTGCAACAAACCTTCAACTTAGACATTTTCATTTGATATGTAGTGGAACTAGTTTTCTAGTGAAAGATTAACGGCGATTTTTCCTCTTTATTAAAGTATTACCTTTTAACCTATGTAAAGAGCCGTGGCTTTCTGGCATCGTGAATAAATAAAGACAAAATCTCTTAAGAAAGTGCATGAACAATGCTTCATCCCATCCTTCTTTAAAAGCCTCATTTTCTATAGGAAACAAAATTTTTAGGTCAGTGATGACAACATGTACCAAAGTAATGTAATTAGTGAAATAAATTTTTTCCAGAAGTAGGAGACAAATAGTTTTAGCAACAACAAAAGCAAATCATCTAAAAAAGTATTTGAACAGACTGGATTATGAATCATGTTCCACTATTAAAAATTTTTCTCTTTAAGTGCAGCCAATTTGATTTTTCTTAAATGCAGTTACTCTTGTGCTCTCAAAATGATTAAATACAAACTTTCAGAATTTCTAATATGGAATATCATTCAACAAAACAATGGAAAAAAATTTGTAATATGAAATGATAAAAGTCAGTCCCTATCTTGTATTTTGATTCCAAAACAAATATTATCATTAAGATATTGAAAAAATGAGAACCTTTAGATAATATCAATAGTAAATAATACTTTGTCTCCAATAAACTAGTGAAAATCAGTCGTTTTAAAATAGGCATGTATGTATGCCATCACATAAATAATGCTGGAATTATTCAAAGATTATCAGATTTTTTATACCTATAGTGTCTCAGGATTTTAAAATGAGAGTTGTTATCAGCTGTTGATTTATAATAGTGCTAACTACTAAATAAATTTGCTTTGCCAAGGGTGACACCGGGTAATTCACGATCCACCACATTTCCGGGAAATATACTTGTCACCTAATTTTATTTAAAAAAAGAAATTTTTATGAAATTTGAGATATGACCGGAATCCTCATGAACATTTTACTAAATGCTTCACATTTTACTCAATTATAATTGAGCTGTTTAATGCATCAAATTAAGCATCTTTTAAACCCTCTTACTATTCTTCCATTTCAGATGGGTTTCTAAATATGCACATTTTTTTACAAGATCCTCCCTCCCTTTTAATAAATAAATATTTTATGTTAATTTCTTTTTGTATTTATCAAAAAAACATGGTAGCCTTTGATTAGTTGTTTCACATTTGCTGAAACATAAATTAATTAAAGTAAGCTATATCAAATGTTGCCCCATGCTGGTTAAGAGGTAATTCCTGATCATTGTAATTTCTTGTCATAAATATTATCAAAAATAGCTAATAAATATAATTTTTGTTCTTTTAAATGACAGTTCATATTTATTATAACTGCAATCACTATAAAACATATTTTAACTAAAACTACAACGTTTTTTTCTAACTGTAATAAAAAATGTGTTCTGATTTGCATTATTTTTAATTTGTCCTAGCTTTCTTGCATCTTAATTCTATGTTTGTAGATTTTTTAAATGAGAATTTTTAAGCTTTTAGCCTGATGAGTTTGGTGAGAAAATATACACCTAAAAAAGATACCAATCTTCTAGGAGTCAAAATTAATGAAGCTGTTTCAAAGATTTAAAATGAAAGTTTCAGTGTGAGAGCTGCTGCTATAGCTGTTGAACTTCCATTCTCAACTTTACACTCTCACTTAATGAAGTTAAAGAATCAATCCATCAGTAGTAAAACATGTGGGAACAGTTTCCCATATTCCTGCAGAACATGAGAATGAGCTGGCTGCTTGTCTAAAGAGTGTGGCAAAATGGGGACATCCTTTGACTCACAAAGAAATAAAAATAACTATTTCTGATTTTGTAATTAAAAATAAAGAAGGTACAAATGAATAAGCTGTCCGCTTTAAAGATGATATGCCTGGGGAAGATTGGATGAGTTCATTTATGCATAGGCATAATGTATCCACAAAAAAGCCCAGTTTCTCGAAAGATCCCAAATGAGACAAAGTTGAAAAAATAAATATTAAACATTTTTTATGGTCCTATATCCTTAAATGGGATTAACCCATTCACTCTGTTTGTTGACTATGCAACAATAAACAGTGCATATAAATGTTTTAAAAAAATCTTCGCAAAGATTTTTGGAAAATTTAAAGTGCTAAATTGCTTTTTTTAAATAAATCATCTTATTAGCTGTGTCTTGTTGGTTTATTTATTTCATACAATGTATTATTTGTTAATTACTGTTATATAACCATTTTTAAAATGCATCTTCACTAAAAAAAACTAGGTGATCAGGAATTACCCCGATCCAAGGGTAATTCCTGATCAGTGAAAATTTAAAACATTTTAAATTCTATTTTAATTTTTTAAAAAAAGAAGGCTGCATAGGACTTATCTCATAAATCATCAAACTTTCACAAAAAATTAAAATTCCATCTTTAACAGTTTTTTCACAAAATGGATGTTTGCATTTTTTTTTTATCAGGAATTGCCCCTGGTTACCTTATATGATTTTACAAATTGCAAATCATTGTAGTATTTTATGAAATTAATTAAAGATAATTTATACTTTTAGTGCATCATTTTTCCCTGTTTTGTGCATATGTTATAAAAAATGAAAGTTGTTATTCTAACATTCTCAATTCATTGTAGAAAATTGATTTTGCATAAAAAATGCCAATACAAAATTGTCCAGCTTAAATTTGTTTATTAAACTATTTACTATTTTTATACTCTGTATCAATACTTTACTTAGTGACTTATATTTATGGCATTGCATCACTTTTGCCTTTGGGTTTATCAGTTTCACTTACAGTCTACTTTAAGCGCATATCATATAGACAGATATTGTGTTCGTGAGCATGAGCGCAATGCCACTCACCAAATAAGTTTGTCTGACGTGACTGGTCAGATAAGATGAAGGAAATCGCGAGTTGTATTTAACCAGCACACAATGTTTACGGAAAATTGTCAACAGAGAAAATTCAAACCAATCGGGTGTGACTTTGACAGTGACGTAGTTTGCCCCAAGGATAACCGAAATCTTTGCGACAGGTTGTCTCAATGCGTCACTTGCTACAAACTTATTTGGTGAGTGGCATTGCGCTCATGCTCACGAACATAGAGCACGATAGCTGTCCGTGTGATATGCGCTTTAAAGAACCCTTTTGAATCGTCATTCAAAAAGCTGAGCTTACCTGTTATTAAAAAAAATTGTAATCAGCCAATATTAAAATTAAAACCATTTAATCCTCTGTTAGTTGTTAGGGATACAGGTGCTCCCCATTTGTTTTCAAAACGCTGTGCGTTAAATTCTATTCATTGTTTAGAGGTCAAACTTTCAGTACCTGTCCGTTAAACACTCAGGAACGATATCACACAGTCATTCAACTTCAAAAGGTTAGTGTACAAGAGATAAGAGAACACAACGGCACAGGCGTACCCTGCATGCCTAACCGTGTAACAGCAGTTGATTGTTTAATAATAATGCTTCCCGTGCAAAATTATGGCACTTAGCTTCATTTAATTTTTTTTTTTATATTTTAAATAATTTCAGTAAATTTCATTCTAAAAAATAGTTGAACTAGATAAAGCGGATAACTGGTTTTCGAATTTCCCAAAAAAAGCTTTTAACAGAGATCAAAAGTAACTTATGTTGAATCAATTAATTTAAATAAATGGGAATTATTCCAAGAATTTTTACCATATAAGAAGAAAAAAGTAAAGTCTTGAATATTTGTCTAACACTAATAATGTGTCATTATTATTTGCAATGCACTTTTCAGTTTCTATTGACGGCATTTGATAAAAAAAAAAGGTTACATTTTATAACATGACAAAAGGAGTCAATTTTCTAGATTAGCTATGCCGAAAATACAGCATCTCAATAATTCTTGTCATTGGATTATGGTTCTTTTCCAATCTTTGAAACAACTCTACTATTAATGAGTTTATAATTTTCAAACACAATAAAATCGAATAAGGATATGAAACCTCTTGATGCCATCAAAAATTTCAGTTTTATACTTATTAAACTTCAAATTTTATTCAGAGATTCCTTCCAACAAAATTAAAAAGAAGAGAAAATCTTATGTTAGGAATCAACGGTACAGGACCAAAAAACAACAAAATCAATGAGTAATAAAAGTAGAAACAATATTGTAGATGAAGTAGTCAAAACTGCCCAAAAATATGATAAAAAATGGCATAATCAAGCCTTTAGTGAGCATTTAACAGGGTTCCCACTATACTTTCCAAACTAAAAATAAGCACTTATAAGGACTTAAATAAAATATTATAAAAGCCTTATTTCTCTGTCTCTCATACAATTTAATACACGACTTTCAACTAAGTGAGGTACTTTTACAGTTTAGTTAAACTCATAAGAACAATACTATGTAAAAAACTCAATATTTAAGTCCATTTTTTTAAAATTATACAAAAAATGCCATATAAAATTTTTTAAATAAGCCCAGTCCCATTTTTAAAAATGTCAGCAGTTAAAATATGGGCATGTATATGCACACGTCAATAATATGTATGCATATTAACAAACATTCTCATCACAGGATGAGCAAAGAAACTGTTCCTTAAACAACAGCTTAAAAATAACTTTAACAAAAAATTGATTAAATGAAATCTAACATAGGGTATTTCCCAATGATATAGATGTTAAGGCTGATTATACATGTATCCACACAAAATTGTCCTAACACTGTTGTCTTCCAATAAAAGATAATATACACTGGGAATTGAAATGCTTTAATAAATAAAAGTGTCATTTCAATAGATTTGCACAAAAATTTAAATTTTTTACAAATATATTTTAATGGAAATAAAAAAATATTTTTCATTTATGAGGAAAGGAACTTCCGACTCTTAAGTATTCATATTTCCCAATAACTTAATTGTCAGCTCTATGCATTAATGATGGCAATTTCCCATTCTATATGCAACAAATATTCCTTAAAAGGGCATACTAGCCCTGAAATAAATATAACAATTTTTTTAAAAATTCAAATCAAAATGATCTTTTTTCCTGAATAAACACAAAAAATTTCAGGTCAATGGCTGCTTATCTACAATATAAAACAGAAAACACATACATCTGTCTGTCACAAAAAAACTCCTCTCTCCTAAATGGTACATACTAGCAACATGAAATTTGTTCATGCCATTCTAAGGTCTATTTCTAGGTCAAATGTACTAATTTCAACTTCAAAAATTAAATAATTCTTAAGATATTTGATGAAATGACAAAAATTAAGCTGAATAGTAGTACATCAACATCAGAGTAAAGACAGCTCCTAAAACTTTATTTTCATTTCACTCGTTGCATCAAAACAAAATTCTATAGATTTTTCTCTTCAAAGAATATACTAGTTTCTCAGAGAGCAATAACATACATAGGATAGTAAAACGAATTATGTTTTACTACATAAAACAATCATAACAAAAGAAGACTGCCAATTTATTTATTAGTTAAAAGTTATACACAAAATAAGATAACTTATGTCTCATATATAAATCAGAATATCTATAAGGAAAACTGCTTTTATAAATACATTTGAATTCAAAATCAGTGTTACATGTATGCAATTACTGATAGTTATTATTTTCCAGCATCATACCGTCCTTAAAAATAATGTCTTAAGTTTCATACGGAATAGCATTAAAATCTGAAGTTACGTTCAGTTTCATAATACGCTTATAAAATCATTGACGCCCACATTTTAAATCCTAAATGTCGATTAATAAATCGAGGTTATGGTAGTTTTAGCTGCGATGGAATAAAAGTAATAAATTTAGCGTTCAAGTTTTAACTTTAACAACACAGCGCTAGAATCTTATGTTGATGTCATGTCACGTGCACTGAAAAATCTCCGTTTCTCCCGAACGCTAGAAAATTCCCTATTTTTTTCCCTATGTGCAAAATTTTGGTGCTGCCCCTAGAGTCTAGTGACCAGCTTCCCAAGCATGGATGATCACACAATGCATGCGAGAAGTGCCAAATAGCCTCCTCAGTGGAGTTCGGTCTACCCTCAGAAATTGTGACAGCAGCCGAGATCGTGGAGGACAGATTTACAGGTCTTTACCGCTCGCAGGGTCTTCCATCAAGCCAAAACTCCACCAAAAGGAAACTTTTCATCATCGTGGTTGTTAACAAGGGCGCCTTCGGATCATTCTAACAGGGTGAGATCATTCGCCGTGGTATCGCTCTGTTTTAAAATGGCAACTTCCAGCCCGGTTTGATTCCTTCCGCAGCAAAAAGGGTTCTCGCCCGAGAGCCAGGAGGGCCCTCTTCCTTTCTTCAAGGCCAAAGCCTCTCTGTCTTTGACCGACGACCACCAGATCCCAGTCACCGACCCCAAAACGGGACCCCTCTATTTTTTTTTATTTTTATTTAGGAGCGGGGCGCTCCGTCAGGAGAAAAAAAGGCGCAAACCACCACCCACGACGAAAAGGATGAAAGACCCCTTCCAGACGAAACTCCCCGCTTGAAGTTGGGGAAAAAGGACTTTATCTGAAATCCAAGAAAACTCTACACAACAATTTGGTGCACGGTTTTACCATCAGGAATGTAGGTCCTTATCCAATTTTGGACCAAATCCGTCAAAGGATTGATGGTCTGTTGGACTGTATAATTGCATACTTGTAAAAATTATATCTCCTAAACCCTTTGGCTTAGATAAATAAAACTTGGTATCACGGATGCTAACATTAATTATAGATCTATGCCAAATTTTTTTTTTCAATCGGTTAAAAAAGAGGCGTTCAAATTGCATATTCAATTTTTTTTATCCGATTCTCCATGCGCATGCGTACTTGTAGCAATCTGTGCACGCGGAAGGATTACGTCACTTTGTCCTTGAGCCTGCAAGAGTGGAAATCGGTACGCATTTAATCAGTACGCATCTCTCTGAATTTGATTCTTTACCTAAATATTTTCTGATAGTCATTAGATCCTGGGTTACGGTAGGTTCGATTTTTTTTTTATCCACGCGGGGGAAGGGGAAACAGCACCTTTTTTTGGGAAGTGTATGAGAAAGTATAGGGGAGACCACTCCCTCTGGTTTATATTTAGAGTATAAATTTAGCAAAACGGTAAATGCATGCAAGTCTGCCAGAAAATTGTGCGCTATCAGAAAAAAAACCCCTTTCACAGACGGAATTAATTGGGGTACTAGAGAGAAAATTAAAAGTAGGCAGTCAACTGGGAAATACCGTATCAATATAAATCAGACAGATTTGGATATTCTCATCGCTGTCAGTGTGGAGAAACGACAGCTACTTTACACTTTTCTTAAATTGACTCTTTCCATGTTTGTAAAAGAATTCGGAATTGATTTTTCAATCATTTCCTGATGCGATAAATTTTTCAAATTTTCTACACTTGCGGGTTTCTAATGAAAATATATATTCTTTTAATGTTTTCAGAATTTCCTATCATTAAGAATTCTGCGAAAACTTCATGCCAACTTTTATCGCAACGATCATTTAACAGTTAATCGATTCATTTAATTAAATTTTGATGCTGTAAGCGTGGAGCCACCTAGTGGTGAATTTGGGGAAAAGCTGATTTTAAAAGTCCATAATATTTATAAAAATAAATTATAAATTAAAGATATAAAACTGGAAAATAATTAAGCCAAAAATACTTTCTGCTTTCTAGTACACTAATGAAAATGTGTGTTCCAAAGCTGTTTTCATTAAATTTATTTAAAAATGCCATTAGCTCCGATACTACCCACAGAAAGTAAACCTATCTCCTATTTAAGCAGAATTTCTTCATAAAGTTTTAAATCGCAATATACTACTTTCTTTTTCTCGCTTTCTAGAATGAAATTTTCATTTTCGTGAACATTTTTTCGAACACTCAGTGATGGAGCCGAAGCTTGGATTTGTTCCAACAGTATTCATAACGTAAAGAAGGAAAAGTAGGTCAATGAATTTTTCTTTCGTGTGCGTGCCCTGTATATTTAAAATATTGCTTCTTAACATACGGGTGATAACCTCAACACGGGTAGCGAAACTCCGACAGCTGCCTTTTCTGTCAAATTTTACTAACAACAACAACAAGCAAAAATGTTTTATATTTATAGACACCTTTAATTTTTTTTCTCTATCTTCAGTAAGCACCGTTTATACGTTTATCGTTTGCTAGAAGATTTGTGCCCGTCTAGGGCGGGCTTTTAGCTGGCCAATAATATTTCAGATCTGATTGTCTCAGATTTATTAACGAAAGTTGTTGAAGAAAATCTCATGCAGATTGCCAGAGTGTTTAAGAAATAATAAAGGCATGAAAAACTGAAGTAATGAATCAATTGACACTAACTTTCGTTTAAAAAAATATTTTCTCTATCCATACACCACAATTTCAAGTCTTAAGAAAGAACCTTTTTAACAAAAACTAAATTATTCTAAATTCATAGCATGAAAAAAATAACTATTTTTAACAATTAGTTTGAATTAATTTAACAAATTAATTCAAAACAGTGTATGCTAATTATAGATGTAGACAGACCGTCTGAGTCTGAATCTCTTTGGCACGCAGCCAAACCAAACCACATGACCGTTACTTCTACGCCTGGGCGAATCTAATATAGATACGTCGTTTACATTTATACGTCGTTTCATCACAGTCCCGATTCATTTGTATTCATTGTAATGATAAAGTGCTTCGTTCATACGATGCAAAGCTTCGGTTACACGTCGTTTTCCTCCGTTCTAAAATGTGAAATTTTCCTACTTTACAGTAGTGAATTGTGATAAAGATATCATGACTTCGAAATTATTTACAATTGTTGAATTAATAGAAGACAAATAGTTTGGTGCCAATTTAAACGATGATGAAGAAGTTATTCCACATATTGTAAGATTTTAGCCCAATGATACTGGGGTCCGATCAGATATCACAAGACACAGCAATACAATACATTAATTTTAATTACGTTTCTTGATTAAGGAACTTCTTACAAGAAAATTTACATAGGTGAAAATCATTGAAATAATATGCCTAACTCCGGATGAGATCGCAAGAGTCAGAAGTCAAATGTTCATAACTGGATTCAATCGCAGTTATTAGTGTGAGTCTACTCGTAAGTGATCGATTAGCAATCGATTTAGGAAACTGATAAAGTTCAGTCAAATGTTCAACTCAGGGTGAGTTCAAAGTCCGATGGCTGGAAATAGAATTTGAGGTATTCTAACGCTCAAATAGTCGAAGTAACTACCAAAGAGTTACGTGAATTACCAAGGTAGGTAAGTGGCAGTGAGGTATGCAACGCTCACTATTTCGAGAGTAATTCCCAAAGAATTCTCGGATGCGTTTCAGCTCTCCAAAAAGCTATCTAGCGAAGGATTGGCATCCAATTTCCACGGGGTCTAAGGGCACCCGTACAAGTGCAGAATCTCGATCTGAGACCTGACTTCCAATCTTCACCGATCTCGAGAATCGATTCCCGAATCCGAATCAATCTCCGAATTCAATCGAGTCTCCCTTCTTTCTCCAAACTCCAAACTTAAAAACCCCTTCGTCGAACCCCTATGAGGCGTGGCCGAAAGGTTACGTCTTATTGATTTGCCGAGTAGTTGACCACGGTCACCAACCGCAAACCTCAGCTTGCTTTCTCCTCTCATCATTCGCAGAGGACTGAACTTCAAAGGTTACTTTGTCGGCAAGTCAACATATCGCCACGCTTGGGAGGTCTGGCGCGTGTGCCTTCAGGTTGCGTAAGCTAGAATGTAATTTACGACTCAAGATAACATCGCGGCTCCTTTTCTTCCAATCTTGGCGAGTTAGTTGGGGGTCTTTTCCTGTGGGAACTGCGGGGCCAGAGGGACCTCACAATAACTTTAAAGACGCTGTGGACTCCATTGAAATACTTCGAACTTATTTCTTTCGTCAAAAGAATAGTGAAAAAACATTCAATGAACTGAATTCGATCCATAATGATGTACTTAATACTCACAGACAATCAGCACGTCAGATGCCGGTTGAAGACTTTCTTTATTAAACGCCTACTTGTATGCACGCAAATCCTAAAAGATATCTATAATTAGTGCTCAGGATATGCAATAAAGGTATGGTTTTCACACTTTTATGATACATGTTTAATTTTAAAATTTAATTATTGTCTTCCATATTATGTAGTAATATATTAGTACCATCTTAAGAAACTTTAAAATTAATGTTATTTAATTACGGAAAAGAAAATGCAGAAGAAGTAAGCAATAGTGATAAAAATATACCTTTTGCGCGCAACGCAGCAGCATCCAGTTGCGGCATTAACAATATTGTCTGGAGTCAACTAACTAATTAAGATATAATCAAACAACAAAAATCATACTTTAATAAAAATTATAACACATTAAGATAAATTAATAAACTGGAAAAAATGGAAGAGAACTGGGGAATGGCGAACTTTTTCAAAGTGCCACTCGCCATCGGAGTTCTAATATGGATAAATTTTCTGTCAAGGGAATGATTAAATAGTCAAATAATATTCCCTCTGTGGCCTGAATTTATCCAATAATTGAAATAAAGGGAAAAAAACCCTTTCTTAAATAAGAAAAACTTCATAAAGTCTTTTTTTAGCAAATCCAATAAAGAGGAAAAAGAAAGTAAAATTACCTTCTGCCAAAAATACCAGTAAGAGTGACGCCTTCGGAACGTAACAGAAATAAAGAATATTAAGTTTAGAAGCGTTTAATTTTTAATATCTCTTGTTAAATTATTTCACTTGTACTTGTTTAAAATTAATGCTTATAAATGGATTTGCATTCGTAGCATTCGATTTGAAATAATCATAGTTGCTTATTAAAATTTCGATTGTAAGTCTTTTTATTTATACGTCATCTTACGTCAATCCCTTGAAAGACGCATAAACGGTGATTTACTGTATAAACCTTTTTCATCGCTGGCGGCTTTGAATTAGTCGAGAAAGAAAGATGTTGACAGCAGAAATAATATATCGGAAAAATAAACCCGAGCGAAATGTTCGCACGTTCAACCTCCCCTCTACTCCCCCAAACCAGCGGGAGTGGTCTCCCCTAAACTTTCTCGTATACTCCTAACACATGTAGAGAAAACTAGAATAATAAAAGACGTCAAATAAACTTCCGTTGCAAGTAAACCAAAGTTGGAACCACGCGTGGTTTGAAGGATCAAAACAAATTCAAATCCTCTGCTCATTCTTTTGCGCAGCAAGACCTGGCGAGACTCCCTAAATGTTTGCTTCCTTACAAAATCACTCCAGAATTTGTTTTTGGCAAACTGACAAGTTTCGGAGCGTCCCTTCCTTGCACAGGCATTGCCACTAGTAGGCATGCGCAGAGAGTTAGTTTCAAAACTGAACAAGTATGCGATTATACAGACCGACAGACAGTCAACCCTTTGACGGATTTGGCCCAAAATTTTATACGAACCTACATTCATGACGATAAAACTGTGTATAAAATTTTATCCATCTGGCGTTTCAAGTTTTTGAGTTATAGCGTTCGCATGACCTCGAACATACAGACAGACAGACTTCCCGTTGACGGATTTTGTCCAAAATTTGATAGAAACCTACAAATTATGTTTAAAGACCACATACCAAATTTCATCCTCGTAGCTCTAATAGTTTTCGAGTTATCGTGTTCACAGACACACACACAGACACACATACAGACACGCACACAGACACACACACAGACAGACATAATTCCAAAATTGTGTTTTTCGGACTCGGGGAGGTCTAAAACGTGGAGATTCGTCAAAATCTCGAGTTCGAATTTTTTGACGATTACAATACTTTCTCTTTGTATACTTCGTATACGAGAAAGTAAAAAAGTGATCGAGTCTTTTGTTGTGTTGTTGAAATAAAATCTTCAGCGAAGTGCATTCACAAAGTTTCAAAACAGGTTTGTTTGTGAGAACGCATCTAAAATTTGCAATACCTCTTTGTATACAATATTTGATATTAGAATGCAATCATCTTGAATTTTTACTTTCTCGTACACGAAGTATACAAAGAGAAAGTATTGTAATCGTCAAAAAATTCGAACTCGAGATTTTGACGGATCTCCACGTTTTAGACCTCCCTGAGTTCGAAAAACACAATTTTGGAATTATGTCTGTGTATCTGTCTCCGAACACGATAACTCGAAAACTATTAGAGCTACTGGGATGAAATTTGGTATGAGGTCTTTAAACATAATTTGTAGGTTTCTGTCATATTTTGGACAAACTCCGTCATCGGGAAGTCTGTCTGTCTCCCTGTATGTCCGAAGTCATGTGAACACTATAACTCAAAAACTTGAATAGCTAGATGGATAAAATTTGGTACATGGTTTTATCGTCATGAATGTAAGTCCGTATCAAATTTCGGGCCAAATCCGTCAAAAGGTTGACTGTCTGTCGGTCTGTATAAGCGCATCTCCAACGAGTCCGCTATCTCCACACGCATGCGTATTGGACGCAATCTACTGTGCACGATATTTATTGACTCCTGCTTGGCGCTTTTTTGTCATCCGATTCTCCTTGCGCATGCGTACTTGGTAGCAATCTGTGCACGCGGAAGGATTGTCCTTGAGCCAAGAAAGAGTAGAAATCGGTATTCATTTAATCGGAACGCATCTCTTCGAATTTGATTTTTTACCTAAATATTTTCTGACAGTCATTGGATCCTGGGTTACAATAGGTTCGAATTTTTTTATCCAGGCGGGGTGAGGGGAAACAGCACCTTTTTTCTATAAGTATACGAAAAAGTTTAGGGGAGACCACTCCCGCTGGTTTTGTTTATAATTTTCGGTAATTAATACAAAAATATTCATAGATTGAGTGACTCTGGGAAAGGCTGCGTAAGTCACGTGATTATCTATATAGGTTATGAAAGTAAATGGTTAGAAATTTGCAGGGTTAATATTTGTGAAAATTATCTCTATAATGGAATTAACTACTATAAGCAGGTTCTTGGTATTCCTATGGGTTGTTGTTTTTCAAGTGCACTAGCCGATTTATTTCTCCACTCATTTCAGAGGGATTTAATTAATAATGAAATTGTTTATGGTTTTCGTTTCATTGATGACCTTTTAGTCTTTAATCATAATAATGTAACTCCATTTTCAGCTGCTATCCAAAAGAACTCATATTAAATAAAACTAATAATGAATTAAACAAATGTAATTTTTTGGATCTAGAAATTGAAATCAGGACTTCAGATATTTTGGTCGGCATTTTTGATAAGAGAAAGGAATTTAATTTTAAGGCTATTTCACTTTGCAACTTTCAGACAAATCTTCATTTTAAAATCATTAAGAACTCTATTTATTCTCAAATTAATAGGATTAAACACATCTGTAACAACCACTCTTCTTTAGTCAAAGCCTTAGGTAATTTAAATAATAACTTAAAGGATAACGAATTCCCTTTTTGTTTCCTTAAAACTTGATCTTTTTTAAAATTAGTTTTTGTTCTCCTGAGAAATAGTTCGAATTTTTATTCATAGATGGAGTTACTGGATAGCTACTAGATCGTTGATTGTTTTGTATCTATAGCGTCATTTTTCTGCTTGGCTTGCTTCTGAAAGAAGGTAAAATTTTTATTTCTTTCTTCTGATTATGGATTGGAAAATATTTTGGATTTATGTTCTTTATTTGGTGGCCGGACAAGATTCAGACCACAGGAAGGAATAAATTTTGACTTTTTGTCATTCCTTTCCACAGAAAATCTTGTTCCTTTTTGAACTATAAATGGCGTGTGGTTTCTGATGAGTGAGCCATTTTAGTTCCTTTTCATTTTGAATAATTTCTTAACAAATTGTTCAAAGTATTGGTAAACTTTTGGTTTTTCTATAGTTCTTGTTGTACTTTTTAAAAATTTCTGTTGAAGCAATTACTTTTTGCTGCTGCGTTTGCACGCAAAAACGTCTATTGTTTTCATTACTTTTCATTTTATCATTGTTTTTCTTTTAATTTATTTTCTTTTAATTTAAATTTCTATTATAGGTTATGAAAGGTTAGTTTTGCAAAGTAGAAACAGCGGGAGTGGTCTCCCCCAAACTTTCTCGTATACGTCATAACACAGGAAGGGAGAAAACACGCAAAGCGACAGTAACACTCGCTATTCCCTAACACAGGTGGGGTAAAACGCGCGAAGTGGTCGCGCCTTTTTTTTTGTTTTGTTGAATGGTGAAGAAATCGATTATGCAATTTGAAAGCCTTTTTTCAACTGATTGAAACCAAAATTGGACACATATCTACAATTAAGCTTAGAGGAAAACATACGAAATTTAATTTATCTAAGTCATTGTGTTAAGGAGTTATCGTGTTCGATTATACAGACCGAAAGACACTCAGCCTTCCGACGGATTTGATCCGAAATTTGATAGGACCTACATTTCTGATGATAAAACTGTTTACCAAATTTTATTCATCTAGATAATTTAAGTTTCTGAGTTATAGAGTTCACAAGAACACGGACAGACGAACAGACAGACTTCACATGGATGGATATCGTCCAAAATTTGATTGAAATCTACTAATGTTGTGTAAAGCCAATATTCCAACTTTCGTCTCTCTAGCTCTAATAGTTTTTGGGTTATCGTGTTTACAGACAGACAGACATAATTCCAAAATTGTGTTTTTCGGACTCAGGGAAGTCTAAAACGTGGAGATTCGTCAAAATCTCGAGTTCGAATTTTTTGACGCATGTCTCGCATATTTTATTTACTTTATAATAATCATTTTCACGTTGCAGTTTTTTAATATTGTTTCGAATTAACGTACTCCGTGTATGTTTTGTTTTGTTTTCAGAACTTTTTCATGCCATTGTGGCCGTTTTTTTTATCTTTCATTTTCTTGAAGTCCTGATTCCACGGGCAACGCCGTTCGCGTACTGGTAGTTAAGAATAAGATTGATCAACTTTAAAGTATGACTGTTTTAAAAAGGATTAGCCTCTCATCTTTTTCCATCATTCTACGTGATCATTTTAAAAGATTGCTAAAACTTGATTGATAACTAATTACTAACCAATTATCTATTACGTACCCACCTTTTCAAGTTTTATTTATTTATCATCTAAACGTTCCGAATCAATGCTTGGCAATTATGGCAACCCTTTCTCTCCGCACGTGGACAAAAAATTCGAACCTACTGTATCCCAGAATGCAATGATTATCTACAAATTTCTTTTGGCGCGCGCCTAAGTCGAAAGGAGGGTATTAGCAGCAGCGCGTGTCTCGAAGGTCACGAAGGCGCGTGTTCAGAAGCATGCGATTATACAGATCGACAGACATTCAGCTCTTTGACGAATTTCGTCGAAAATTTGATACGGACCTACATTCCTGATGATAAAACTGTGTACCAAATTTTATACATCTAGCTGTATATGTGTTTGAGTTATTGTGTTGAGATGAAAGTGGACAGACAGATAGACTTCCCGTGGACCGAATTTGCCTACAATTTGACAGAAACCTACAAATTATGTGTAAAGATCACATACCAAATTTCATTTCTCTATCTCTAATAGTTTTCGAGTTATCGTGTTCACAGACAGACGGACATAATTACAAAATTGTGTTTTTCGGTCTCGGGGAGGTCTAAAACGTGGAGATTCGTCGAAATCTCGCGTTTGAATTTTTCGACGATTACAATAATGTGGGGTGGGTAATCATCCAGTGGGTAGGTAAATATTTTTGGGATATTTACCCAAGGCCTGGTTATTTTGAGAAAAAAATTATGAATGGTGATTTACAATTAAACATAAAATTTATGACTTCCCGAAAACTTAATATTTTGCAAAAAAATTGCGCATGTTCGCAATTTTTACGCGCGCTGAGGTACTACTACTTTATTTAACGTTTTTGCTTTCTCGTATACGAAGTATACAAAGAGAAAGTATTGTAATCGTCAAAAAATTCGAACTTAAGATTTTGACGAATCTCCATGTTTTAGACCTCCCTGAGTCCGAAAAACACAATTCTGGAATTTTGTCTGTCTGTGAACACGATAACTCGAAAACTATTAGAGCTACGGGGATGAAATTTGGTATGTGGTCTTTAAACATAATTTGCAGGGAATTTCAACGGGAAGTCTGTCTATCTGTATGTCCGCAGTCATGTGAACACTATAACTAAAAAACTTGAATGGCTAGATGGATAAAATTTGGTACACAGTTTTATCGTCATGAATGTAGGTCCGTATAACATTTTGGGCCAAATCCGTCAAAGGGTTGACTGTCTGTCGGTCTGTATAATCGCACACTTGTAAAAATTATATCTCATAAGCCCTTTGGCTTAGTTAAATTAAACTTGGTATCATGGATGCTAACATTCATTATAGATCTGTGCCCAGATTTCGTTCAAATCGGTTGAAAAAAGGGCGTTCAAATTGCATATTCAATTTTTTTAATCCGATTCTCTATGCGCATGCGTACCGGTAACAATCTCTGTGCACGCAGAAGGATTACGTCACTTTGTCCTTGAGCCTACAAGAGTGAAAAAATCGGTACGCATCTCTTTGAATTTGATTCTTCACCTAAAAACTTACAACCACTGATTCTGGGTTACAGTAGGTTCGAATTTTTTTATCCACGCGGGGGGAGGGGAAACAGCACCTTTTTGGGGAACGTAATTCTGGAAAACGTAATTTTTATGAGCGCGGAATGCTGGCCAAGGACACTTTTTTTTTTTGCAAAATGTCAAGTTTTTGGGAATATATAAATTTTATATGTTTCATTGTAAATCACCATTCATAATTGTTTTCTCAAAATACCCAGGCCTTGGATAAATACCTTTGTTATATACCCCAAAAACATTTACCTACCCACCCCACATTTCTGTTCGTTTGCGAGAAAGTTTCAGAGAGGCCACTCCCGAATCTTACTATAGATATCTAACAAGATTTCGCCATACCTCCAGGCGTCCATCTGGAGAATGTCAGAACGAAGTTTCGTTTTAGGGTGTTGCCATAATTTCCGAAGCGGGTGTTTGCCGCTTGCTACAATTTCCTTCGTAGAACACCAAGGTCAAAAGCCAACCATACTAACTCGAATAAAATAAGCGAAACGCTCGCCAACACACAGTCGAAATGTGCATTTTGAACCAAATATGAACAACTTTTTGCATTGCAACTTTTTTTAACGGATTGAAACGAAAATTGGGCACAAATCTACAATTAAGCTTAGAAGCCACATACTAAATTTCATATATCTAAGTCATTATCTTAAAGAGTTATTGTGTTTACATGTTTCAGATTATACAGACCGACAGGCAGTCAACCCTTGGACTGATTTGGTCCAAAATTTGATACGGACCTCATGATGATAAAACTGTGTACCAAATTTTATCCATCTAGCTATTCAAGGTTTTGAGTTATAGTATCCACAAGGACGTGAACAGAC
>BGPR01008050.1:10460-53184 GCA_013235015.1 Araneus ventricosus | reverse complement strand
ATAAAAACTGTTCAATCTATAGAATTAATTCAATTTTGGTTCTATAAATAAATAAATTTGTGCGGCGCCATCTGGTAGTGAATTTGAGAAAAAAACTGATTATAACATTCGATGATATTAATTATGAAATGATAAATTGAATTATGAAACATATTCAACAGAAAAATGTAGAAAATAATAAAAATAAAAAGGTTTTTAAAAATCTAAATGCGTGAGGCGCTGAAAACAGTACTAGAAGGAAATCAAGTAACAATAAATTTCATAAGAAACCCTCATTACGTTTTTGTTTTGACTCCCCAAATTTTTGATGAAAAAATCAGTTTCTGTATTTAATACTTCAATAAAAGTGTGCTTTTAGAAACTCTTTATTAATCATTACTATTGAACATCGAATAAGCAGATATCCTGTCTGTGTTCTTTTAGCTGTGTTTCGATAGCTCTAAGGTTGGATTTACATATATAAGGCTCGATGGAGTCTATTCTTATGCTCATGGGATCCCCGTCAGGTGTGCCGTGCCTATTTAATTTAATAATTTTTTAAAAGGAAAAAGACTCGGACGTCATATCATGACGTAAAATAACATAGAAGTAAATTTTGGAAGACATGCATATTTACGCTTATCATGCGACTGGTGATATCGCATGAACATACTCCATTTTGTTTAAATGAATACGTAGCAAAAATAATAAAAGTAGAAAAAACATTAAAAAGGCGCCCTAGATTTTTCGTGAAAACGTCGGGATAAAATCATAAAACAAGTAATTTTGTATTAATATGTAATTTAATTATCAATCTCTTTAATACAATATTTACACAGAGTACTATAATGGTTGCAGAATAGATAAATCACAAGAGATTTATCTATCTATCTAGATTATTATATTATTATCTATCTAGATTTATTTTTCTATCTATCTTTTTTAGAGTAGCTTTTGATGGCGCCATCTGCAAACAGTATATAGAACTACATTTTCATGCGCAGTAAAACATTTACTAGAAATGCTCGTATTTCCCGTATTATTCAAATTTTTGAATTCAAATTTTAACACAATGTTTCTTTTGCCTATTGTCACGTTACGTTGACTCTTTTGAGCAAAGTAAACTTTAGTGATGATACTTCGTCATCCATCTATAAAGGACTCTAGTAGATTTCAATATAATTATCATTTCATTTTATTTAATTTTTAACCATTTATTTTAGATAAGAAATAAAATGGTTTCCTGCTTTGTTACTTTTGTCATGTGACTTTGAATTGACTTCATCGTCACGTCACTTTTATTGACTCCATTGAGTAAATAAAATGAAACTTTGCGATGATATTTTGATAAGAATCGATAAAGAACTTCAATCGATTTTGATTTCTTCATCTTTTTATTTCATTCATTTTCATTTATTCATATAAGTTAAATAAAATAAAATCATTGCATCGGGTTTTTATACCACAATCTAAATACGGATTTAATTTAAATTATAATTAAATCCAACAGTATCTTATACGTCGTACATGTGTACCCTAGACCATAGGCGGTGGAGCTCTTCTATTTTGTTACTTCTTCCTTTAATAAAATTAAGTCTCAAAGAATTATCTATTGCTCATAAATAGTTTATTTTAGTACATACTATAGAATTTTTATTACTCACATAGAATATTTTATTGCAGTAATAAAAGCACTTTCAAGTGCATTATAGAGGAGGCTATTAATCTTCACATGTGATAAAATTTTATCAAATTAACTCTTCATACATTTTTCCTATCAAATGTATTTTATAAAAATCCTTAATATAGGTCCTTTTTATACCCTGCCTTATAATTAAAAGTCAGACAATTTCATGAAAAAATATTTTGAGCTAATGCATTACGGATAGAAAGAAAATTATTTCTACGACATTTAACATATAATTTATTTCTTTTCTAGATTTTAAATTTTGTAATAATTTTTAATAAGATAATAGCTTGTTTATTTAAGACGAGAAGATTATTTCTGTTTGTAGGAAAGAAGCCATAGTTGTTCCATTTTATTGTGGAAAGTTAATGATATAAACTTGTAAATTTTTAACTAGTTTCGGTTTAATACAATTTATTTCAAGTACTATAAAATGCATATTACATAATATTCGGAAAATAATACATATTCGTGTCAGAATATATTGTGATGTTTTCTTTCCCACGAGAAAAGAGTCGAGTACCTTGCACTTCAACCGCAAGCCAACTACACCTGGTAGTCATTAAGAAGACATTCGCGAAGGTAATAGCTGCAAGCGGAGAGCGACCACAATAGACAAGAATAAATATCTGTCAGAGAGCGCATTTGGATCAGCTATCAGGAGATTAGCGGTGCTCTTTCATGTCACACCTGTATAGCTCCTGTGGTTATGAAACTCGGGAACCATCCCACGGTCGGAATTGACCATTGGGGACATGGAAGTTTAGTCGTTGGTCGCCTGGGAGACCGATTGTCCAGTGGAATGAAAGGAAGGCGGACCTCCACCCTTTGAGGTACGGACAAAAACGGGGGTGTTGAAGTTGGAACGAGAAGAGCGGTGAAGAACCGAATTAGGGAGGTTCGAAACGGCGTTTCAGTCTCCAGCAGTGCGAAAGAGCTGTGTGACCAGCTCTGTATTAAAGTCCCGAATTTATTCGGACTTGAACAACGATCACTGAGAATCAGCAATTATTTCCGAAATCTCGGCTTATCGAATTTCGAGCACTCTTTGTAGTCTCGTGCTTAGGCTATCACCCTGATAGGGAAATTAGTCAGGATCTCCATCTCTTGTGGAACTCTGACTCCATCGAACTTTTAAACTCAAACGAACGAACTGTGTTTATAATCATTTAGTCCAGATTTCTTATGTCTATTTAAGTTATAGCTGTGTACGTAATAAATTACGTAGGTCAACCTAAGCATTGCACTTATTTGTTCACACTTGGTCGCCCGTAGGCCAAGACACCACTATATTCACCACTAAGTAAAAACAAAATGAGTAAAAAGTCATTCGAATCAATTGTAAATGTACCACGTATTGTCCATAGTTAGAGACAACTCTAGTTCACAATTACAGGAAAAGCTAGAGTACATTCAACTTAGATAATCCTGAATGTGACCTTATTGTATGTAAAATTAATCGACATACTTGAGCAGTGAAACCTTAAAAATTTAAATATTATTAACAAAATTAAACACACTAAACAATAAATTCATATTCTGAAAAAAAATTCTTGAATCTAGAGTTCTGCAACACCTCTAAATAAGCTGACCTTGGTGCCGATGCATGATTAAACTATTCTACGAAAGTAAACCCTTATATCAAGATAAGGTTTCGTATCAAAAGAATCCAGCTTCATTTTACTGTAATAAATAAAAAAAGTTATAAAGATTAGTATCGACCAGGTCGCTAAATGGTCCACGCTACAAAATGGCCACATAAACAAGTTCATTTGTCAAAAGGACATGCCAACAATATGCTGAAGTTTATTGGTAAATCAAACCAAAACCACCAAAAACACAAACAATTCAGAAAATCCCGCACGTCTCCAGAACTATTAAAACAAATTAATTCCACACTTAAAATTGACTGGACGTATACCAAATGGACTACAGTTTACTAGATAGCTTTCAATCTCATTTGTTGTTTTGCTTTCTGTTGTAACTTCTCAGTTTTAAAACTTCCTCGCATTCTTTTTTTTCAATTTTCCGCATTAATCCTGGTCGATTCTAGGCAATATTTCACTTTTATCTGCTCGGTGCTGAAAGACCTCGCTCATTATTGATCAGGCTATTAAGAACTATCGAAAAGGAAACAGAATTAAGATTCCACGCATTAGGCTTAGCATAATGGCGGCCATTAGCGAGAAGATGAACAACAACACGGTTGTGGGTTTCGTTTTAAACGGGTGCATGTTTAAAATGAAGTGCGCTTTTCTAATCCGAATGGTAAATAGGAAGACAAATCTTGCTACGACAGATATTCCGGGCTATAAATTAGAACAGGCTTTGGAAGCATCTGATAGACAGCCTCAGTAAAAAATTTTGAATCACCCACAAATGAACTGATCGAAACCAATTCAACTTGTAATTCAATATTAATGCAATATTAAGAATTGACTAAGAGAATTCCCGCCGATGTGGAATACATTATATGGAATAACGTCGTATAAATAGCATAATGTCTGTTGGAATTTCCGACTTATAAAATTAGGGGATATTTCAAAGCGAATATGCAGGATTAATTCATATTTTAAACCGAAGATGATATATTTAGAGTTTTAATAGGCTTTTTGCAATCATCCCGATTTTTAAACATGTACCAACGAGTGCAACTGTTATCCTCTTTACGTTCTGGTATATTTATGACGCGTTTCGTATGAAGCTTCATTGTGCAGGGAAGCGAGTTTAGCACGAATTTTGAATCTCTTTCTGTGGACTAAATGTGTCCAAAATTTGATATAAATATAAAATTTTAGTGTTCAGACTATATAAAAACTACCTAGCTTAGTATGGTTTTTTATTATGGTGATCTTATACAAATGGTCAGACTATTAGTCAATCTATCATTTGTCGGATGTGGTCCAAAAAGAGATTTTGTCTACGTTTTGATGTAAAAAACATATACTAAAATACATACCTCTAGCTTGTTTAAGTTTTAAATTGTCGGCAACATATATATGGACAGATGGACCGAAAGATCGGCAACTCGTGGACTGTTTTGGTAAAAATGTAATAAAGATATACACTTCTGAGGCGTATGGTTTATAACCATACGCCTCAGCAGTTTTCTTGTAAATTAAACAGTGCTGGAACATTCTTACCTAGGTGGTATTGTTGTTTGATTGGAGGTGTGGGTTGATAGGCTGATTTAGAGGGTAAGAAGGTAATCACTTCACAATAAAATATTTTTCATTATTAAAATGTATAATTGTCTTACCAGGTATTGGTATTCCGTCGAATAACAAAATATCAAGAATGAAACAATGTATATTTTAAAATTGTTTTATTTTTGATCAAACATTAATATAATGTACTGCAGTTCAAATCATGATTGTAATAAACTGTTTCAAATCTTTTTTTATTTATCTTAATTTCCCGTTATACTAAAATTAAACAATTTCAACGAAGTCAAGTAATATAGAAAATATGATGGGGCGCATCAGTGGCTTAATACTTTTAATAATTTGAAATACCAATCATATGTTCAAAGCTAAATATAAGGCGGAGGCTGAGCTGTTTCTGTAGAACAGAGGTTCCCAACCTGTGGTACGCGTACCCCTAGGGGTACGCGAAGGACTAGTTGGGGTACAGGAAATCAAATTTGGTAATGGCGGAAACAAGAACACATAGGGAATTAAAATAGTAACAGAATTTGTTTTCCCAAGTTAATTCAAGCTACTTAATAGCAATACCATTTGAAAAGTTGTTTATTACAGAGTGTAATTTTTAGCCATAAGTTAATGCGAAATTATTTTAATGCAGATTCCATTTGTTTTGGCGTTGAACTAATACTATTGTAAAAATGCAATAAAATGTAAAATCGGAAATAAGTCCAACAAATATTATTCATTCGAGTCATTTGACTCTTAAGCTAACATAAGGCCTCAATATTAATGATAAAAACTTCTTTGCATAGACGGATGGTTGTTGTTTTTGGTGGGGGGGTTGGATAATAGGGGGTACGCGAAAATATAAAGATTAGTCGAGGGGTACGCGAGGGAATAAAGATTGGGAACCCCTGCTATAGAAGAAGGTATTATCCAATTTTCCCCTCTTTATTTTCCGCAAAAAGACGAGAAGCAATGCTGTAAATAACGTTCCGGTTCTACTACACACCCGACATTCCCAATATAGTCTATGTAGGTTACAATTTTCGGTTATCATGTTCCCACTACACGTATGGACAGATTTGTTTAAGTTTAGTTTAGTTATATTAACTTCCCGTTTTTAGCAACACGGTAGCTATTTTGGGACGGATTTCTAGTCAAGTAAACGAAGGGTTTGAAAAAAAACAAAAAATAATATTGTTTTGGAAATTGGTGCACATGTTCGTTAGGGGCTTATGATGAGCATACTAAAAGCCCCCGGTCCTGGGGGGTGAGCTCGCGGCGCCATCTTGGATTTCATCCCTTTTTTTAGTTTTACCTGAATATCTCGAAAACTATTAAAAATTAAAATTACACGTCAATTAACAAATTAAAGAGCGTTCAATTTTCTACGGATGGTACTTTTGATTTCTCTTCAGGATTTAATAGTTTTTGAGATAATTTGTCTCAAAAATCTTAATTGATAGTACAATAAACGAAGGGTTTGAAATATAACAAAAAATCAAATAGTTTTGAAAATTGGTACAAATTTTCTCGAGGGTCTCTCGTTGAACATAGTAAAAGTCCCCGATCCTGGGGAGAGAGCTCGCGCCGCCATCTTTGATTTACCCCCCCCCCTATTTTTAGTTTTTCCCGAATATCTCGAAAAGTATTCAATTTCCAAATTACAATTTATTTAACAAATTAAAGAGCGTAAAATTCCCTACAAATACATAATTTTTCTTTTCTTCCAGCTTTAATAGTTTCCGAGATAATGGGTCTCAAAGGTCATCGCCATCTTGGATTTCATCCCCCTTTTTTAGTTTCTCTTGAATATCTCAAAATCCATTCAATTTTTTAAAAACATGTACACAGCAAATTAAACAGCGTAAAATTCCCTACAATTTTTTGCTTTAATTTTGTTTTAGCTTTAATAGTTTCCGAGATAACGGGTCTCAAAATTTTCCGCCATCTTGGATTTTATCCCCCCTTTTCTTAGTTTTTCTTGAATACCTCGAAAACTATTCGATTTTCAAATGACATGTAATACAGAAAATATATTATCATAAAATTACCAACAAATTCAAGCTTTTATTTATTTTTTTAGCTTTAATAGTTTCTGTGATATGTAAGAAAAACTAAGACGTGGGGATAAAATCGAAGATGGCTGCAAATGTTGAAACCCATTATCTCCGAAACTATTGAAGCTGAAACAAAATAAAAGCATATATTTGTAGAGAATTTTACAGTTTTTAGTTTGTTGATTACATGTAATTTGAAAATTGAATAGATTTCGAGTTATTCAAGAAAATTTAAAAAAGGGGGGGGATGAAATCCAAGATGAAAATAACATTTGAGACCCATTATCTCGGAATCTATTAAATCTGGACGAAAAACAAATATATTTTCTTTTAGGGAATTTTACGGTGTTTAATTTGTTAAATTATTTATAATTTGAAAATTGAATACTTTTCGACATGTTCAGAAAAAGCTAAATATGCAGGGATGAAATCCAAGACGGCGGCGCGACCTCGCCCCCCCCCCCCAGGATCGGGGACTTTTACTATGTTCAACAAGAGACCGTCGAGAACCAATTTTAAAAACTATATGATTTTTGCTTTTTCTTTCAATAACCTTCGATTATTGTACTATCAATTAAGATTTTTTACAAATTTATTCGTTTTGAGACAAATTATCTCAAAAACTATTAAAGTTTGAAGAAAAATCGAAGTACCAATCTGTAGGGAATCGCACGCTCTTTAATTTGTTAAATCACATGAATATCTCGAAAACTATTCAATATTGAAATTACAAGAAAACCTGAAAAGGGGTGGGGGGTAAAATCCAAGATGGTGCCGCGAGCTCACCCCAGGATCGGGGACTTCTAGTGTGTTCATCATAAGCCCCTCACAAACACGTGTACCAATTTTCAAAACTATATGATTTAATACTTTTTTTATCCCCATTTTGGACCTTCGTTGACTGGACTATTCGTAATTTTGAATTGCGGTCAGATGACGAGGACGGTACATAAACTAGCTCCCCTCTCCAAGCTTCCACACCACACCAGCGGGAGGACGTTTGATTCACTCTTCGTGTGATTTAACGTGCAACAAGTCCAATACACGGCGGATCTTAAGTGGAATCGATCAGTTTTCGAATCTGGAGTCCGTCGCCCACCCCCCCCCCCCCCCCCACCCCCTAAGGGCGGGGTTGGGGGGTGGGACCGGACCACCGAGGACTCGGACTTCCTCACTTTTTTGGATTTTGTCCCAAATTTGATATAGATATAGAGTTTTGGTGTTAAGATCATAAGCTTTCATCTCTTCGGTTCTATTTTGGAGTTACGTGTTCGAAGGCAGACATAATTCCTAATAAGGTATTTTACGACAAGGACAAAAGCTTGGAGATTCCTCAAATCTCTAGATCAGTGGTTCCCAACCTTTTTGGTTGTGAGGACCATCTGTTATGTAAAAAATATTTTGTGGCCCACTAACTAAATATACAAGTAAAAAATAGAAACACATATATCTATATACAGGGTGTCCGCACTTGTCGTGATCCAATAGCTAATTTCTAAACCGTTAGAGATAGACATGTAGTTCCAATTGGAAAAATACTTTAAATGAAGGGAAGAATTATATGTTTTTTTGAGTGAATAAACATATTCCTGAAAAAATTACTAAATCTAAATATTTTTACAGTCTCCCGGTCCTATCAATCATAGTTAGTAAAATATTTTTGACACTCTAACATTTTAAACAAAAAAAGTCCCATTCTTGTGCGACTAAAACTGACCGAGTTATGGAGCTTTGAATATCACTGACTTAGACAACTTTACACCATTTCAATAGCCGTCTTGCAGACGATTCACCAATCAATGCGCAGCACTTGGTCGACGAGGCCGCTGATTGGTAAAAATCACGAAATGCAAAGCTCCATAACTCGCTCAGTTTAAGTCGCTGAAGAGTGGGACTTTTTTTGGTTAAAATTTTAAAGTGTCAAGAATATTTTGCTAAATATGACTGATAGGACCGGTGGAACCGTATATAAAGTTAGAATTCGTAATTTTTTCAGAAATATATTTAGTGAATCAAAAAAAACAAAATATAATTCTTTCCTTCATTTAAAGCATTTTTCCAGTTGGAACTATATATCTTCCTCTAACGGTTTATAAATTAGCTATTGGACCACGATAAGTGCACTCCCTGTATATTAGATGCCCTTATATGCTAGTAATTAGTGAAGCTTACTGTAAAAGGAATAAAAATATATAAAGCAAGAAACAAGTGAAGACTCTTGAAGCTCCCCTGACTTCGGCTCTTGACTAGCATTTCACGGCCCATTAATACGCTATCCGAGGCCCACAAGTGGGCCGCGGCCCATGGTTGGGAACTACTGCTCTAGGTCATATCTTGTTGCGATTACAATACTTTTCCTTTTTATGCTTCGTATACGAGAAAGTAAAAATTATTCTTAAATTACTTCCACGGCTATTTGATAAAATCCAAATTGTAATGAATCTATCACGTGCGAGATAATCAGTCCCGAATTCAGTTTTCCCTCAGTTTGCGATTCCTGATACATTATTCCATCCGATTTCTCCTCCCGCCACCGCACTAAGCAGTCGGGAATTGATGATAAAATCCACCCAGTTATCCCTTTCTCCCCTGAAACGGGGAAAAATCAAATTATAAAAGAGCACATTGAACACCTTTTTTGTATATAAGACTCCAATAAAATAAAAAGCAAGATAACTGCAAAATCTCGTTCAGAACCCGAACCACGAAGACGCTAACATTTTAATACAGTTCCGAAACAACCTATTCTACTCCCTACTAAATTATTAACCCAAGGGGCTATAAATTTTGCATCCATATACTTATAAAACAGAGAAACGGAATACATAAAAAGAAGGTTGGTTTATCCAATGTAGCCGATTTCAGATGCATTTTTAATACCCCTGATGCTACCTCTCGTTTTTCGAACTTGAAAGTTGGGCAAGAATAGAATAATGTATCAGGATTTTTTCTGTCAGGGTTCGCTTTGTGTACCAATGTTGGACGTTTTGGTTGAACAAAAGGAAATTATTTAAGAGGTTTTTATGGAACGAAATGTCGTGAGTTTAGATTTGTAGTTTTAAGAAGACTGCTATTTGGTATCAGGATGTAAATTACGATGACAATCCTTTTTACCCTCAGTTAGCAGCAATCATTGATAAGACTTAAGATTGCGGTACGGTCTCGTCGCCAAGCTCTCGAAACGTTTGCCAATCGTTATAATGTTTGTCAAATAGCCGCCAACCTAAATACTAGAAAAAACGGTTGGATTCTCACAATTGGCGAGTTATCGCTTGAAAAAAAATTATACCGTAGTTCGTATCTATTAGATATTGCGGCTAGAATATGTAGAGAATTAAATAAAATAAAGCAAAAATTGATAAACAATAAGATAAATTTTAAAATTACAAATTTATGCAAGATTTTTAAAATGTATGTTGTAGCGCGCAGTATACCGCTGCAAACAACAAACAAAGGAAGGCAAAAAAAACATTTAGGGGAAGTAAAAAGACAAAGAAAATAAATCCGATAAAACTGAAGTAAACAAACAAGGAATCCATTAAGCCTACTTCTTCAGGGGCTACAGGATTTTAATTCGAAATGGATTCAAAAAACTTGGGATATTTTTCTGTAAGAAGCTCGACTTTCTTCAAAAAAACAGCTTCTCGTAGCTTCCCAAGTGAATACAAGATAGAATTGGAACTCACAAAGGAATTTTTATAAACAACAAACAAACTCAATATCGCCAATAAGATTAATTTTTTAAAAAATTTAAAGAAAATATTAGCCATCGGGCACTTTTATGTCCATTGCGACTAGCGGACGTTTAATAGGTAAATGAATATAAAACCAGTCCATTAGCAATTAAAGCAATGATTTGGATCATCATTTTTTTAATTGTCATGCTTTGTCTGTGAAGTCAATATATTATCGTCCTTATTTTTATTATATGACGCGTGTCAATCAAGTCTATATTTTATTACATTTCATAACTCAATTATATAAATATTGTGAAATCGTTTATCATTTTTTTCTTAAATTCGCTACAAGATGACCTCACTCATAAGCAATCCGAATTTACTTAAAATTTATAGATTAACTGATAATTTAATTTTGAAAATATGAAGTACCGTCATTAACAATACAAAACTGTACATAATTTCAGAACTCTGGACCATGAAGACGTTAGTAAAAAATTGATTACAATATTCCATTTTAATAAACACGAAACAAATCGAGGGGTAACCAAATACCCCAATTAACAAATTTATACCCTGAAAAATATTGAGAATTTTGCAGTTTCGTAATGCCTATAAACGAGCCGTTCCTCAACAAGAATTATTATAGATCTATTCTACGGAAGTAAGGCCTTCCGGCAAATAATTAAAAATTGAAAAAAATCCAAATAATTTTATCAGGTTGTCATCCACAAGATAAAGTTTCACATTTATTTTAGTATTGTTAAGAAAAAATCATTAACTTTAACTTTCCACAAATCACCAAATGACCCATGATACATAATGGCTATATTAACAATTTAGTTCCGTAAAAAGACATACAAAATACACTTCAGCATTTTGGTAACAAATCAACACTACTTACATAACCATCAGATTTGCTTTTCACCACCGCACAGAATCAGAAAATCCCGTTCGTCTCCAGAACTATTAAAACCAATTTACTCCATACTTAAAACTCAAAACCAAATGTAGCTGCAGTTTATCAGATAGCTTCCAATCTCATTTGTTGTTTCACTTTCTATACTGAAATTTTGCAGTTTTGAAACTTCCTCGCAGTTCTTTGCTTCAGTTTTCAACATTAATCCTGGCTGACTCCCGGCAATATCTCACTTTTATATGCTCCATGCTGAAAGACCTCGTTTCCGTCTCATTATAGATCAGGCTATTACAAACTATCGAAAAGGAAACAGAATTAAGATTCCAGACATTAGGCTTAGCATAATGGCGGCCATTAGGGAGAAGATGAATAGCAGCACGGTTGCGGGTTTCGTTTTAAACGGCACATGTTTAAAATAAAATACGCTTTTCTAATCCAAATGATAAATAAGAAAGCCCCGTCTTGCTACCACCAAGGATATTCCGGATGATAAATCAATGGAAGCTTAAGATGTATCTGAAATCCAGCGATCACCAAAGTTCCGTATCGTCTGCAAATGCACTGGAAGATATCAACTCAATTTGTAATTCAGTATTAAGAAATGACTAACAGAATTCGTGGGTTGTGGAACATATCATATGGAACAATGTCACATAAATAACACAGTGCCTGTTAGAATAACCTGCTTATGAAAGTTAGGGAATATTCCATTCCGAATTGGAAGCGATGAAGAAAGAAGCCTTTGATTTTTTTTTATTGAAGAAAAACACCAGAAAAGCAAACGATAGGTCAAAAAGTTTGATTGTGCATCGGGAACGGTAAGCAAACAATGACTTCGACACGTTTTGAGCTGAAAGTTGCGCTGGAACAAACCAGCTAGAGTGCTCCCCAAAACTTTCTCGTATACTTTCCCAAAAAGGTGCTGTTTCCTTTCCCCCGCGTGGATAAAAAAATTCGAACCTACTGTAACCCAGACTATCAGATGGTTTCTCATTGTAGACTATAGTGATTGTAAAATATTCACGCAAAGAATCAAATTCAAAGAGATGCGTAGCGATTAAATGCGAACCGATTTTCCACTCTTACCGTCTCAAGGGCAAAGCGGCGTCATCCATCCGCGTGCACAGGCATTGCTACTAGTTCGCATGCGCATGGAGTTCATTTCAACAGTGAACAAGTATGCGATTATACAGACCGACAGACAGTCAACCTTTTGACGGGTTTGTCCCAAAATTTTATACGGACCTACATTCATGACGATAAAACTGTGTACAAAATTTTATCCATCTAGCTATTCAAGTTTTTGAGTTAGAGTGTTCGCATGACCGCGGACAGACCGACAGGCAGACTTCCCGTAGACGGATTTTGTCCAAAATTTGATAGAAACCTACAAATTATGTTTAAAGACTACATACCAAGTTTCATCCCCGTAGATCTAATAGCTTTCGAGTTATCGTGTTCACAGACAGACATAATTCCAAAATTGTGTTTTGTGGACTCGAGGAGGTCTAAAACGTGGAGATTCGTCAAAATCTCGAGTTTGAATTTTTTGACGATTACAATACTTTCTCTTTGTGTACATCGTGTACGAGAAAGTAAAAATCATGTCCATGCGACATCACTATCAGTATGTATTGGCAGTTTTGAGTGTTACATATGCGCATTACTGAACAGTCAACGTGTGGCACTCTCACCCAGTTCGACATGCCTCTTTTCATCTCCGCCAACTTGACACGTACTACTCAATCACGATGATTGTGTTTGCGGCTCATTTGTATAACCGAATATATTTCTTTATTTCTATGTTGTGTGTTTTTCTGGTGCTTTTGTTTAGAAAAAATTAATAGCCGCCTTCGGCGACCAGCTGTTCGCCCGTAAAATTAAAAGCCTGTGGCTATGCCTGCAACTTGGCGAAATAAATTGGCGAATTGGCTGTAGTAGAAGCTGAGCGACTCTGCGAAATGTTTATTGTAGTTTCTCTCGAAAATGGAAGCGGCAGGTGACCGTTCGTGGTGCCACAAATTTTCAGATGGAATAAAAATTGTCGAAATCGGTCCAGTGGTAGAAACTGGGGTTATCTAATGGTTTTTTCCCCATAGAGAATGTGCAGTGGCGTATAGTTTATTCGATTTCTCTCGAAAGAGTAGTGCAGGTGCCAAAGGAAATTGAGTACCCAAAATGTGAGGACATAATTTTTATACGTGAGACCCCAAATAACAAAAAACCGGATGTTCCCAGCAGCTGTGTTGGTCCCTTCCCCCACTAGCCCCGTTGCAAGCGAACCGTTCAGTGTGTTTATGCGTCAGTAGGAAAAAAATACATTGTGAGTAACGGTATATTTTATCGTGTTTACGCAATATAATTTGAGTTTTCTCTTATTTGAGTGGCTATTTAAAGATTGTTTTATTAAAACACGTGAGCAATGCCGCTACAAGTGATAAATGTGAAGAGAAAAATACAGAACGAGTTATCGTGTTTGTTTTGTGACAAAGCATGCGACTTGGTTAAGGAACCAAACCCGCAATCCTTCATAAATATTCTTACAAGCAAGGAAAGTCGCTTCCCAGCAATGTGAGTCTTATGGTTGGGAAGAGAGTTTTACAGGGGTAAGTATGGGATGACCGGCAGCAGCCACGTCTGGAGCCCTGAATTTGGCGACAAATTTGGCGACTTTGGCGGCGAAATATGGGATCTCAAAGGTGCTGGAATCTTCTCGATATCTCTATTAGCAGAGGAGATACGCTTGAATGTACTAGATGGTTCCCTGTGACGTCACGGCCTGCCGCGGGAGACTATATAAGGAGAGCGCTTGGATGACGGAGGTAAGGTTGATCGACTGGGATCGCCTTGGAGTTCTATCCGCAGTGCGAGCTAGTAAGTATTGAGTATTAGTAGTGTTGATCCATTGGGAACGACTTTAGATTTTCGTCTGCAGTGCGAGCTAGGAAGCTGGTAACCTGAGAGCTATTTAAAGTGCAGTTATTGTCGTTACTAGTTATTTGCTGACTGTTTGTGTTGTTAGATAACAAAGTGCTGAACTGTTATTACCTGTGAATTGTTGTCTGTTTACATTGGTAATCTGTGAAAGAACTATTGTTTCCTGTACCTGTGCTACGTGTTTTCCTGCACATTTGTGAATAAACCTTCATTCTCCATTATCCTGCGTGTTGGACTGTTTACACCATACATCCACAGAAAGACTTTTGTAACAATATTCAAAAAGTAGTGATGACGTCAGTGACAAGTTAAAAAATAATCCAGAGTTCACTGCACCAGGATGTTTATGGCATCGAGGTTGTATGGTAAATTATGTCAGTGAAGAAAAAATAAGGCGTCCAGAAATAGCATTAAAAAACAAGATGTGTTTATCTCAAATGCAGAAACAAGTGTTTCAGGTAGCAGAAATTATTCGTCAGTTAATAATGGGGCCTTTAGACGTTAATAAATAGCAGAAATGTTTAATCTGCGGTAAATTAACAAGGAACAAGAATAAACATCTTTTATAGTACTCCGAACTTTCAGCAACGCAGCAAATTTTTAATACTTCACGTAATAAACAAGATCATGTTTTAACACAAATTAGCACTTGTAAACAACCGGAGAATATGTTTACAATCGATTTGAGATACCACAAACAATGTCTCCGTGATTATTTAAGACTAAAGAGAAATTCTGAACTTGCTGCAGGTCGACCTCCAGTTAATATACCACAAGAAATAATTATGGAGGCAATTGATAACATATCTAGACGTCATAAAAGTTTCATATGAAATAAAAAATTGTCGAAATCGGTCAAGTGGTGGGGACTGGGGGACTGTACCTCTTGTTTTGTCAATTATTTCAAATATCTAGATATTCATTTTTTTTTTTAATATCTCCTAATTTTTGTAAGCACTGTATTTTATAGATAAAATATGGCTGAGATTCTGAAAAAAACACTTTATCAATAAAATATTTAAAATTATTTTCATTTGATTGAAATTTTATTTTAATCAGATTTAGTTTATGGTATTTGATTCTAAATGAAAGATCTTTCTTTTGCTTGTGTTTATTTTTATAAATTTTATTCATTTATTTTTATTATATTTTTTGCTTATTGTTATGAGTGTTTATTTATTACGTATTTTTGTTTGGTGTTATGAAAGTATCTTCAGCTCAAGATGAATGTTGTTTGCTTTGTATTGTATTTGTATTGAAATTATTGCATTGAATTATTATTATTGTACAATCATGTGTGTTAATTTTTTTTATTTTCCGTCAGCATATTTACATACGTTCCCCGACATTTGCTCACTTAAAGATACTTTTGATTTTCATTGCGAGACTGCTGTAGCCCAGAGCATTTTACGCAGTGCACGAAATAATGGAAAAGAAAGGATGAAAAATCAATAAAGTAAAAAAAGCAATTCCCAATTTGCAAGCCAAGAACCTTTTTCTGCAGCGTCTTTGTGAAAACTGAAAAAAAATTTCAACGCCTACAGGAAATTTTGTTTAACAGCTTCATCTCCCAAGTAAAAAGTGATTTCTGTCATGATTATTATGGAGAATAAATTATCTTCCAGACCTTATTATTTAGTAATCAAAAGAGTTGACATTCTCTTTTATCTTTTCATCATAAATTGGAAAGCAGTAAGACATAAAAAAATTATCATAATAATTCAGAAGAGAAAAATGTATTGTGCTTGAAGTGAGCGTGAACAAAAAAAAAAGAAATGCTTTGTATTGATACATTTCATGCAGAAAAATGTAGTCAAAATTTGGGGAAAAAATTCATAAAAAAATTGTTTTATTGTTTTTCTTGTTTTATCGCTGTTTCGAACTTTGAAATTATCTTTGTTATTATTCTCGTACATATATAATCATAAAAATTAATTAAGGTTTATCAAGATTTAAACTCTTCGGATAATTTGTAAATTTGCTATTCTATTATTTTAATATTTGTCTTTTTTTCTAGTCTTATATATCCTGAAATATAGTAAAAATGGCAGTTGAAAGGTTATTTTTTAGGTTTCAGGCAAATATTAATTACGTAATCTTAGAATGTCTGCTTTTTGTGTTTTTCTACCAGTTAAAAGTAGCAATTTTCCATTTTGAATTTTTCTATTTCATTAAATGAAAGAAAACATAAAAACACCAATTTCAAAAATGTGCACGAAACGAGGTATAATATATCAGTAAACGCGAAAGTAGAGGGTGGAACTTTCCCTCTTTTTCTGATGTCAATTTTCAGATGCCTGTTGCGTCATACTGCTCGTGACTCATCTGTGGACTTCGGCGTTTCCTCTGTGATACGTCCGGAGGATGCAAACTCTTATTAGGAGAAATGAACAGAACGCCCGCTATGTGTTAGTACACGAGAAAGTCTAGGATAGAACAATTCCGGTGGTTTTAACCCTGAAAATGTAGTAAATTTTATTTTAGCCTTGAAGAACTCTCTCTCGGAAAAATCCAGATTTACAATTCATTGATGCGTTTACGTCACATTTGAAGCAGTATAAGATCAATTTGGGGATCGACCTCGTAATTTTGAATAACGATGAAAGACTGGTTGGTAGAAAATTGAGACTATATGGCTGATTACACTATTCTCAAAACTTCCAGGAGACACCAATGTGGTGGTGTTTGCGCAAGAAGGCAAATTTGATTAAGCTTTAGTCCCACATTCACGTTGGATCTTTCAGTGAAATTGGGTTTTGAACCAGTAACCTTCGAACCTTGCAGCTGAAACTGCCCCACCTGGTCATTGGGGAGCATATTTACAAACCCTACCCTGATAAATCAAAGGAAATCGGACAATGTCATTGGTTCGCTTCGCCGAGAGCCGGTCTTTGCTCTCGCATTTAGCGCACAGAAATCATAACAAAACAAGTTACTGAATGTGATCTTTGAATTAGTTTAGGTTTCCGTTGCTTGGACTTCACGAATTTCGATCTACGATACGAACGTAAGTCTCAATTTTATTTAGTCGAGCGATTATTCTTTTTAATTTTTACTCACAAATAATTTGGATTTGGCTGAGCAAATTCGCTTGAATATTACTGTGGAGAGTTTATTCGACAGATACCAAATGGAAAGGCAGAAAATCATGCCCAACAAAAGAAAGATTTGTTTACTGGTAAGTTCTGTTTCGTTAGCGAGCAAACAACAAATGCGAGACAAAGATATATGTTAGGATATTGCTTAAATTTGTATCCGAAGTCATTCAGTAAATATATCGTTGTTTTGTTATGATTTCCGTACGCTAAGTGCGAGAGCAAAGAATGTCGTCACCGGCTCTTCGAAGCTAGTCAATGATATTGTCCGATTTCCTGCCTTTGATGTATCAGGGTAGGGTTTGTAAATATGCCACTGGGGAGCCTCATTCAGGTTTTAAATAAGCTGAATATTCAGAGTTTTAATCGGAGATACCCATTTTGCAATCCTTTCCAATTTGTAAACATGTATCAAACCAGCATAAGTGTTTTCATCTTGGCTTTCTCGTATGCCGTCGCGTAACAAGCAACATCGCCTATCTCAATTTTTTGAAATTTCAAAGAGGAAGGAAATGATCAATGTTTCACAACCACTAAAGAATATTTCTTAATTTCTTTCCACATCTGCTAGGAATATGCTGTCTCATGTTTATATCGGATGTTAAATAAATTCAAAAAATTCTTCATTGGTTGCGAAAGATTGAGTATTTTCTCGCTCTTTGAAATTTCAAAAAATCGAGATAAGCGGTGTTGCTTGTTAACCAACGATATTTACATAATATGGCGCGTTTCGTCTTGAACTTCGCAGTGTAGAGAAGCGAACTGAGCATGAATCTTCATCCTCCTCCAGTTGACAAAATGTGTCCAAAATTTGATGCAATTAAAACAAGTTTAGTGTTCAGATCGCATACTTAAAATATGGCTCTTTTCGATTTTTGATTATCTCAGACAGTCATTCAGGCCTTTGGCGTATTTAATACAACAAGAATGTCAAACTCAAATGCTATAGTGCAGTGGTCCCCATCCCCGGGCCGCTGACCGGTACCGGTCCGTGGATCAAATGGTACCGGGCCGCCCAAGGAACATTTATTTGCATTTCAACTTGACTGTCTTCCTTCAAATCTTGTGATCGATTTCTTACCCCCAGATGGAACCGTCTCGTTGCAAAAAAAACAAGCTCAGGGTTCTCATTAATTTAGCATTCTAGTGAGTTAAAATGTTAAATCACTTTATATTCATTTTTTGGTGTAACTGTATTTTATTTTGAATATGTTTAAATATTTGTTTATTAAAAAACCAATTATTAAAAAATGTTTTTAATGTTTAAATAGAATTAAATGAAAATTATTAAATCAAAACGATCTAAAATATAAACAATCATCCCCCCCCCCAGAGGGCCGCGGTGGTAAAATTATCAAACGTTGACCGGTCCATGGCGATAAAAATGTTGGGGAGAACTTCTATAGTAGACCAAATAAGCCATAACTAAGCTTATGTGGGCCGCAAAAAAAGAAAAAAAATTACAGCCAAATATTTCTAAAATTTAAGCCTCACAGCTGAATATTACTTTCAAATCTAAGCAGCGTTGGATCTCGATTACCTCCATTTCCTTAGGGGCCGTCTACAAATGATGTCACTCTTGGAGGGTAACAAGAAGTGTGACATCGCATATTTTGGTTAAAATAAAAACATTTAAAATCAGCAGATTAATTTTTGAAGCTATTTTGAAATTACTAGAATTTGAGGGTATTTTTTTAATCGGGACTGAAACAACTTTTATGTGATTTTTTTCACTTATATTCCTTTCTTTTCGAAAAAGGCATTCAGGAAGGATTCTAAGAGTATAGTAGCAGCAGAAATTCTTCACCATTAGAAGAAAACCTCCCCCCTGTCACACCCTTGAAATGTCCAACAAATGATAGGTCGCCCCACCTGGGTGAGTGATAGAACTGGTAGTGGCACAAACAAGTTGATCTTATTGAGGCATTTTTTTTAAATTCAATCTGTTTAAGAGTATTTTGTGTTCAAAGATAAAATTTAAAGCAAAATATTTCAAATTCCAAAATTCTACTGTTTTCAGTTGCCCTTTTATATAAATATTTTATTACTATTGAATATTAATTAGGTTTTTTTGTTGTAAACCTTAATCTTATTCCATACAAAATAAGTGCACTTATAATCATTGTTATTGTTATGCTCACAAACGTCATTAAAACTCATAGTTAAGGTTTAAAAATAAAATTTGAAATATGATCTATAACGTAGTGCTTTGTTTCTGAACTGCAAGTATATGTTTATGTAATATAGCGTGACATGTGGCAAGGGGGGGGGAGGGGGTATGGTGAAGTGTGACACTTTGTGACAAAGGGGGGTCAAAAATATTGAACAAAAGTGTGGCATCGTTTATGGACAGCCCCAAAGAAGTTAATTTTGAAAAAAAATTCTAAATAGCTGCTAAACTTATTTAGAGCTATTGCAAACTATGGTAATGATAAATGTTCATTAAATTGTAACCTTCTGACTTATTTACGTTAGTTTATTGTTGTGTTTTCTTTCAGTTTATTTCTCGAAATCATGTCTACTAAAAAATGCTATAAGTCAATCACAGTTCATTTAATTGCATTCGCATGTAGAAACGGATCCTCCAAGGAATTATTCTATAAACTATGTGGCTTAACACACTAATTAAAGAATGGTATAAAAAATGCGTATGTAAAAAATGAATTATTTAAAAATTATATTTGTACGGGACTTACGGGATACATACGTGCACTGCAAGTATATGTTTATGTAATATAGCGTGACATGTGACAAAGGGGGAGGGGGGATGGTGAAGTGTGGCACTTCTTGACAAACGGGGAGGGGGTAAAAATATTGAAAAAAAGTGTGACATCATTTATGGATAGCCCCTTATTAGGGTAGTTTTTTGTTATCGACAAATAAAATATTCGCTGCAATTCGTGGGGAAATGGTGCGGAGATTTAATACGATTAGTTTCGGTCGCATTTCTTATGATTACAATAATTTCCGTTTTTATTCTTCATGTACGAGAAAGTATACAGCGAGAGTGGCCTCCCAAAAACTTTCTCGCATACAACTAATACGAGTAGGGGAATAAATACACCGCGCGCCAGAAAACGTGCGGTATTCCCTAAGGTGGGGAAAACGCTCCAGTGCTCACGCCTTTTTACTTTCTCGTATACGAAGTATACAAAGAGAAAGTATTGTAATCGTCAAAAAAATTCGAACTCGAGATTTTGACGAATCTCCACGTTTTAGACCTTCCTGAGTCCGAAAAACACAATTTTGGAATTATGTGTGTCTGTGTGTGTGTCTGTGAACACGATAACTAGAAAACTATTCGAGATAAAGGGATGAAATTTGGTATGTAAACTTGAAACATAATTTGTAGGTTTCTATCAACTTTTGGACAAAATCCGTCAACGGGAAGTCTGTCTGTCTGTATGTTCGAGGTCATGCGAACGCTATAACTCAAAAACTTGAAAAGCCAGATGGATAAAATTTGGTACACAGTTTTATCGTCATGAATGTAGGTCCGTATAAAACTTTGGGCCAAATCCGTCAACGGGTTGACTGTCTGTCGGTTTGTATAATCGCATACTTATTAAGCCTTCGTTTCAAAACCATCTCCACGCGCATGCCTACTTAGCTATCTCTGGTACCAAGCGGGAGGATTACGTCCTTCAGACGGAGTTTGTGATTGATATGTTTTATCTCCTGTTTTGCTTTCGCTCGCTCGTATAATAGCGGATCTTCCTGGAGTGTGATGGAAAATAAATATTGCTAAGTTTTAATACATAGGCATCTCTTTTAATATGATTCTTCACTTAAATATTTTACAATCACTATAATCTGCAATGAAAAACCTTCTGATATTCGTTGCATTCTGGATTACAGTAGGTTCGATTTTTTTTATCCACGCAAGGAGAGGGGAAATGACAAATTTTTGAGCAGTATACGAGAAAGTTTAGGGGAGGCCACTCCCACTGGTTTTTTTTGCATCGTAGAATGGGGGAAAAAACAAATATATAATTTCAACGCCTTTTTTTAAACCCTTTTAAACCAAAATTGGAGACAAAACTACAATTAGGGTTTCAAAACCACATACGAAATTAAGCCATTTCTTTTAGAAGATATCGTCTTCAGAAATATGCGATTATACAGACCGACAGACAGTCAACCCTTTAGCGGATTTGGACCAAAATTTGATACGGACCTACATTCTGATTATAAAACTGTGTACCGAATTTTATCCATCTAGCTATTCTAGTTTTTTAGTTATAGTGTAAGAAGAACGAGCACAGACAGACTTCCCGTAGACGGATTTTGTCCAAAATTTGATAGAAACCTGCAAATTATGTATCAAGATCACATACCAAATTTCAACCCTGTAGATTTAAAAGTTTTTGAGTTATCGTGTTCACAGACAGGCATAATTTCAAAATTGTGTTTTTCGGACTCAGGGAAGTCTAAAACGTGGAGATTAGTCAAAATCTCGAGTTAAAATTTTTTGAATACTTTTAATTTGGCTTTAATTAAAATACTTTTTTATTTATATACTTTGTATAAGAGAAAATAAAAATCAAGGATAAATTACACATTGATTTGATGAAATCCAAATTGAAATAAATTTCTCACTGAGGGATAATCATTTTAATTTCAATAAGTTACGAATTCAGTTTTTTTTTTGCACTCGGATTACTGATTCCTAATACATCGTTTGATCGGTATTCTCCTACTTCGCCTCACAAAGCAGTCAGAGATAGATGACAAAATCCCACAACAGTCATCTGTTTCTCCCCTAAAATGGGGGAAAATCAAATTATGAAAAAAAGGAGAGGTATCCTTTTTGTATACAAGACCCCAATAACCAAAACCAGATAACTGGAAAATCTCGTTTTAAACTCGAACCAAGCAGAGACTAAAATTTTAATACGTTCCCGACCAATCTATTCTACTTTCTAATAAATTATTAATCCACTGGGATATAAATTTTACATCCATATTATAGAAGAAGGGAATAGATAAAAAATAACAGGTAGTTTTTTTTCCAGTACAGCTGAATTCAGATGCATTTGTAATACCCCTGACGCTAACCTTGGTTGTTCGGACAAGAAAGTTGAGCAGAAATAGAATAATGTAGTAGGACTTTTCCTGCCCAGGTAAGCCTTTCGCTTTGTGTTTCGATGTCAGGTGTTTTGGTTTTTATCTATTTTGAATGTGCCTTGTTTTATTGGTGGAGCAAAAGAGAAGTATTTGAGAGGTTTTATAGAAGAAAATGCGAGTTTAGATTTGTAGTTTTATGAAGATTGCTGTTTGGTATTGAGGAATAAAAATTTACTGACAATGCATTTAGCGAGAAAATGAATGTACCAATTTTCGAAACTTGCTTTCAACACTTAATGGAATGATTCGAATGATTCTTTTTTCTTTTGAAATTAACATGCTACGTTTGTGAGGTTGGATGCGCCATTACTTCTATTTTTGAAGTAAAATGTGTATTTAAATATAAGAGATCAATAATAAAAATACCAAAAAAATCAAACAAAAATCAAGATCTGGTTGAAGAAATCTAACCCTCGTTGTTCAGACTTGAAAGTTGAGCAGAAATAGAATCGTGTAGTAGGATTTTTCCTTTCACGTTGTGTCCCTATGCCGGGTGTTTTGGGTTTTATCTCTTCCGGACGTGCGCATCACCTGTGATTTGTCGGTGGAACGAAATGAAGGGATTTGAGAGGTTTTATGGAAAGAAATGTTGCGAGTTTAAATTTACAGTTTCATAAAGATTGTTGTTTGGTATTAAGAAATAAGATACGATGGCAATCCTTTTAAACGGACAAATGAATATAACCGTTTGCAAATGCTTTTAACTATTATGATTTTCGTCATAATTTTTCTTAAATTGCCCTTCTTCGCTTATAGCATCAGCGCGCCTTTATCCTTACTTCTATTGGACGACTCAAGCCAAAAGCGCACAAAAATATTAAAAAATTTTAAAACATTATCTCATATTTTTCTAAGAACAAAAAAATATTTTTTTATTCCTTACTTTTTTATAAATACGGAAGACAGAAAAATAAATAGTAAAAGCGTGAAGCCTTGATATAAATACTTTAAAAAAACTGGAATTTTAATTAAATTTATAATATATTTAATCTTTAAAGAATATATGGGAATTTCTTATTTAACGATATTCATGGTAATTTAATTTCTTTTCAGTGACTTACTCTTTTTCTATTTTGTTTCGGCGTCCCTACTTCTAATTAGAAAATCACTTACTATTTTATTCGACACAAATAAAAGCGTGTTTTTAAAAACTTTTTATTTTTATTATTTTCTACATTTTAGTTTCTCGCGCATTTCATAATTCAATATACTATAAATATTATGAATGTGATTGCTACTATGAATATCATTGTACTTATTATATCATGGTAACTTAATTTTTTTCAGTGCCTTATGCTTTTTCTATTGTGTTCCGGCGTCCCTACTTCTAATTAAAAAATTTTCTATTTTATACCGCACATATAAAAGCATGTTTTTAGTAACTTCTTTTATTTTTATTATTTTCTACAATTTAGTCTCTCACATATTTCGTAATTCAATACTACAAATATTATGAATATGAATGCTACCATGAATATAATAATACTTATGATATTTTCTATAAATATTATGAAATATCATAATTTTTTTTCAAATTCCCTACTAGATGACGCCACACGTGGACAATCCAAATTGAATTCAAACTTATTGATCAACTGATAATTTAATTTGGAAATCATTAAAATATTGTACTGCCTTCAACAACACACAACAGTACAACTATTCAGAACTCTTTTTTGCTAGTGAGTAAAAAATCGGTTACAATGTTTCCATTTTATAAACGACAGAAAGTTCAATGAAACGGTGTAATTGAACGCTCCAATTAACAAATTTATACCCTGAAAAAAGGTTGAGAGTCTTGGAGTTTTGTAGTGCATATTAAAGAGCTTTTCCTGGTCACGAGATCCGATAGATCTATTCTACAGAAGCAAAGCTCTACGGCAAATAGTTAATGTATTTTATGAGACTAACATCCACAAGACTAAGTTCCACGTTAGTTTTATTACGAAACCAGCGGGAGTGGCCTCCCCGAAACTTTCTCGCATATGATCAGTAATGTGTGGTGGGTAAACACCCAGTGGGTAGGTAAATATTTTTGGGGTATTTACCCAAGGCCTGGTTATTTTGAGAAAAAAATTATGAATGGTGATTTACAATGAAACATATCAAATTCACGAATTCCTGAAACTTAATATTTTGCAAAAAGAATTGCGTAGGTTCCCAATTTTTTCGCGAGCGGAGGTACCACAACTTTATTTAACGTTTCTGAGTACGAAACCTTACTACCAGATATCATGCAAGATTTCACCATACCTTCCATCTGGAGAATGTCAGAATGAAGTTTCGTTGTGGGGTTGCCATAATTTCCGAAGCGCGTGTTTGCGGCTCGCTACAATTTCCTTCGTAGACCGCCAAAGTCAATCGCCAACCACACTAACTTGATTAAAACAAGTATGCGATTATACAGACCTACAGACATTCAGCACTTTGTCGGATTTGGCCCAAAATTTTATACGGACCTACATTCATGATGGTAAAACTGTGTACCAAATTTTATCCATTTCGCTATTCAAGTTTTTGAGTTATAGTGTTCGCATGACCGCGGACAGACAGACAGGCAGACTTCCCGTAGACGGTTTTTGTCCACAATTTGATAGAAACCTACAAATTATGTTTAAAGACCACATACCAAATTTCACCCTCGTAGCTCTAATAGTTTTCGAGTTATCGTGTTCACAAACAGACATAATTCCAGAATTGTGTTTTTCGGACTCGGGGAGGTCTAAAACGTGGAGATTCGTCAAAATCTCGAGTTCGAATTTTTTGACGATTACAATACTTTCTCTTGGTATACTTCGTATACGAGAAAGTAAAAAGTCGTAAGCAATAATTTTGCTCAACTCACTAAATTATCCATAGAACAAAACGCTGGCATTGAAACTATCATTCCATAAAAAGACATTTCAACAATACTTCAGCATGTTAATAACAAATCAGGGCTGCTTACATAACCATCAGCTTTAGTTTTTCCCACTAACACAAACCATTCAGGAAATCCCGCACGTCTCCAGAACTATTAAAACAAATTTACTCCGCACTTCAAATTGATCGGACATAAACCGAATGCAGCTGAAGTTTACCAGATAGCTCCCAGTCTCATTTGTTGTCTCGCTTTCCGATAGAGCTTCGCAGTTTTAAAACTTCTTCGCGTTTCTTTTCTTCAGTTTCCCGCATTAATCCTGGCCGATTCCCGGTAATATTTCACTTCTATCTGCTCCGTGCTGAAAGGCCTCGTTTCCGTCTCATTATTGATCAGGCTATTGCAAACTATCAAAAAGGAAAGAGAATTAAGATTCCAAACATTAGGCTTAGCATAATGGCGGCCATTAAGGAGAAGATGAACATCGAGTTTCATTTTAAACGGCACATGCTTAAAATAATGTGCGCTTTTCTAATCCGAATGGTAAACAGGAAAGTCCATCTTGCTACCACAAGGATATTTCGGGTAGTAAATTAATGATGTCTTTGGAAATATCGGGCAGTCAGCTTCTGCCAAAATTTTGCACCGCCGGCAAATGAACTGGCAGATACCCACTCAATTTCTACTTCAATCTTAATAAGTGACGAACAGAATTCCCAGTGTTGACAGGCTTTTTTCTTATCAAAACTTTGTAGGAGATAATAAATGGAACAATCTTATATAAAAAACATGCTATTTATTAGAATTATTTTATTGGCGGAATGATTATGAAATTCTAAAGAAAAAAATAATTCACTAATAAAATGTTTTCCCCCCATTTACGTTCCCGTCTTGAATGTTTTCCCTTTTTCGTGCACAACATATTTTATTGGTCCCCTCAAATTTCCGATAATCAGAATGTATTAATATTTTCAAGTTTTCGTTCGTGAAATGTTATGCTTTGCGTCGTTTGCACCCGCCATGCAGTTCGACGGAGAAAAAAAATATCGTCTTTTTCTGCCCGAAATTTCGTCGGAAAAATATGAAAATGGTGCTTCAACCAACCAGAAATGTAAATATTTATATTATCTAGATGGAGGGTGAGAATAATTTCGATAATCTTTATGACTTTGGAAGACAAATAGACATCATAAATCCATTTGGGATTACATATTTTGATAGAAGGCAATAATCCAGTTTTCCATTTGGAATAAATATTTTTTATTATTGAAAATATAATACTAGATATTAAAATTACACGTTTCATGCAGGGAAAGAACGTTTATCTCATCTCAAATGATTCCATATCCATACTATTAAATGTAACCAAATTAAATATCATGCTAGATATTACAATTTAGAACACTATTCAGGTATAGAAAGAACTTTTATTGCATCTCGGGTAATTAAAAGACATTACGCTATATTTTCACTACTCTTCTCCTAGCCAGTGTATAAGCAGAATTAGAAAGGTATAATAGTAGTATCAGCTAATAGTTTACACTGGATATTTATTTGAGTTAAATATTAGGAATAAACACGTAGTATTCTATAACAGGTTTCTCAAACTTTTTTTTCCCTCTCGACCCCTTTATTAGTCTTTTTATTTTCGCGTACCCCCTACTGTCATGTCCCCCCTCCAACCATCCGTCTATACAAAGAAGTTTTTATCGATAATGTTAAAAGCCTATGTGAACTTCAGCGTCAAACGACTGGAACATTTGCAGGACTTATTTTTGATTTTATTTTTTATTCCATTTTTATAATACACTCTGTCCCAAAAGTTTATAGAATCTTGTATTTTGCCTATATTTTTTGTTGCATATGATATACTTCGATGTAACTTACTGTATAGATATGTTATGTCTATTAAATTCAAAAAACAGCAGTTCTACCCCCGTATATTTGATGCCAATTTTTAAATCGTAGAATAAACTGAAATAACCTGTCCCAAAAGTTTATAAACAAATGCAATTTTATGCAAATATGATATCAATAATCATGACGTCGATCTGGAGCCTAATAAATACGTTGTAAGAAAAGGAAAGCGTTCGTTTGTTCTGCGTTTCAAGATGCCTAAAGCGTAGCAGCTCTCTAATGAAGAAGTGAGTAAAATTCTGCATTTGAAATTGCTCTGTAAGACTGTTAAAGAAATATTGAAACATTTAAATCGTTCTAAAAGCATGATTTATCGTGTATTAACTCGTAAGACGCCATATGAGCCAAAACCTCGTTCGGGAAGACCACGTGTGACAGATATTCGCAGTGATGGACGAATACAAAGAATGGCTTTCAAGTCAGAAAATGTCGGTTCGCGAAATTACTGGGGCTTCCCAGTTGCAAATCTCCAAGAACACTGTTCATAGATGAATTATAGAATCTAGTTATATGATCCACGAAAAAATGGCTCGCCGATTACCACTCTCAAAGCTTCGCATTAGTAAGAGATTACAATGGGCTCGTTATCATATGTCATATGGTAATAAATGGATGGCTGTCCTTTTCAGTGATGAAAAAAATGGAACCTCGATGGACCTGACGGGAATATAAAATATTGGCATGATTTATGAAAAGAGCTCAGGAGCTTTTTCAGTAGGCATAGATAATGTGATGGTGTGGGCGGCTTTCGGTTTCAACGGTCAAGTGGGTTTGGCCTTTTTAGATGGCCGACAGAATTCTCCTAAATACATAGAAACACTAGAAAATCATCTTATGCCATTTGTAGAAAACATAGGGGAACGAAATTGGTAATATCAGCAAGATGATGCTCCCATCCATACCTCCAATGCTACGAAAATTTATTTTAACTCGAAAAATGTTATTGTTCTTGAGTGGCCACCGATGAGCCCTGATCTAAACCCAATTGAAAATGTGTGGGGCATTATGTCTCGGAAGGTATATGAGAATGGAAGGCAATTTTATTTAATGAAAACAGCCATTGAAAGTGTATGGTACAACTTGGGACCAGAGATATTACAAACCTTAATTATGTCGATGGAAAAACGTGTATACCATGTCATACTGAGAAATGGAAAGACTTTAAACTATTAAGAACATTGTATTGAGCACCTTTTGTTGAAATGTCATATATTCTATAAACTTTTGGGACACCTAATATTTCCATTTTGTTATATAATTCAAATACAAAATGTTATTTTTTCTAAATATTTCGTTGAATGCAAGTCGCATATGGTTTGAATAAACATATTTGTAATTGGTGTTTGTATGCCTTTCCGTTTTGTTAAAAAAATATATTTTAGTAGAGTCTATAAACTTTTGGGACAGAGTGTAGTACTAGCTGTTATGCCCGGCGTTGCTCGGGATTAAAATAGTTTCATGTCTAATATTTTTGATGTGAGAAACTACTTTTGTATAGAAAATTACAATACCCAGAATTCTTTCATCGTCTGAAATGTTTTTTTAATTAAAATGAGAATATCAGTAGAACTAGACGATTTTTAAAAACCGCCGATAGCTAATTTTCTCCAGTAGTATTTATTGCATAGGTACTTCAAATTTTGTTCATAAATCTTGCAGTATACGAAAGATTTTAACGGATTTTTGGGACAATTACATAATAAACATTTCATTGAGAAAAAGCGTTAGAATAAATATGAATAAAAAAAATTAAATTCGTCTTCATCAAAAATTCTTCTAAATAGGGGGTTACAACCCCTACTCGCTCCGCTCGCCAACCCCCAAGAATCACGTTGTGATTCTTTTGGGATTACTACGTGATCCCAGCTCGCTTCGCTCGCTCGCCGTACAGTTATGACTGTCTGCTAGTAATAGGAAATTATAAATGCATTAATTACTAAAAGTAAATTTAAGTTATTTGAAATAGCATAAACTTTTAAAATTTTTTCAGCAATTACTAATAAACTAAATAATCAAATTTCTAAAATTAAAATTTCCTGGTAGCATATATATAAATATATATATGTAAATGTTTACAAATATAAATTATTTACATCAATCAGAAATCAGGCATTTAAAACTTCTTGGTGCACAAAATTGAATATTTCTTCGAGTTTCATTAGCCCCAACTTTATTCGAACAAACTTCTAAATTTCCACTCTTCTCAATGAATTGTTGCTGAAAAAACTTTCGCCACTTGTATACACACTCACTGTAATAATTATTTAGCCAAGAAAGTAATAACTTTTCTCGCTGGGTAGTTATTTATCCGTTAAAACCTCAGAGAGTTTGAGTTACGGAAGATTATTTAATCCATTTCACAAACTTTTAGCTTAAAAAGCACAGTTTAACGTGACGAATGGCTTTACACATGTTCAGATTCACTATTCAAAATTATAAACCATACTAAATATTTACTTTTACCTCTTCAAAATTTACAAAATAGCCTTTTTTTTAAATTTTTTAAATTCATAAAATTTTTGCTTCTTACACCAAAATTTTAAACATGCTCCTTTTTCACTGAAATGTTAATCAGAAAAGCTTCGCCACATGTATACACACTCATTGAAATAATTATTTAGCCAAGAAAGTTACAACTTTTATCTCTGGGTAGTTATGTATGCGTTAAAACATCAGAAAGTTTGAGTTACGAAAGATTATTCAGCCTATTTCACAAACGTTTAGCTTAAAAAGCACAGTTTAACGTGACAAATAGCTTTAAACATGTTCAGATTCACTATTCAAAATTATAAACCATAATAAATATTTACTTTTACCTTTTTAAAATTAACAACCTTAGCATTTTATTATTGATTAGATACCCTTTTTCAAAATTTTCAAACATCGTTCTTTCCTTCAAAATCTTAAATATGCACTTTTTTAAATGAAATGTTGCCTCTGCACATGTAAACACATTTCCTCCAATTATTATTAAGTGAAGGAAAGTATACTATTTTTCTCTGGATAGATGGAACTCAGAACATATGAGCTGTCGAGAGATGAATAAACCAATTTTTCAGAAACTTTTAGCTGAAAAGGACATTCAGTATTTAGCTCACATTCATTCATTTGTCTAATCTAAACTGTACGACTCAAACTTATTTAATTCAAACGATCTAAACTCAAAAAAAAAATTCACTGTTTCCGACTTCAAACCAATTCAAGAATCTGGGCGTCAGGGAAGAAAGAAATAAAGGTCCTTTTCTGCGCCACGCATAAGCGTTTTATATAGTATAGATGTGATCTAGCAACAGTTCTTATGTATTCTTGTTCTTCACCCATAAAAAAAAGTGTTATAAATTGTAAATTTTATACACAATTTAATTTTTGAAAACTCATTAAAATGAGGTCAACGAATTGAATGGAAATGAAAGTTGTGTCAAGAAAAGTTAATTTGTTATGTGTAAAAATAATTTTTGTGACATAATACATATTTTCGAAAAATATCACGGAAAATGCCAAAATCTTATTAAAATTTCAGTTAATTGGAAACTAAATAAGATTTGGAACTTTTAAAAGTTGACGGATGATTATTTTCTTACATAAAACATATTTATAAAAATAAGCACAAATTTCAGAAATAAAGGTAAATTAGTTCAACGTCTAACCGTTGCCAAGCAACGGAGTAGCTATAAATTAGCGTTATTTCAAAATCGTCTGCACGTCATTAACAATTATTAAACTTTAAAAAATTAATAAAAATCGAAGGAAAAATATCAGAGATATAAATTGATATCATTGAAAAGGTAAAATTTTGAACTTTAAGATGGTATAAAAATATTTTTTGTCGGACAATTTTCTCCGAAGTTACGGCGGAAAAACGGTTTCGGTTAATTTCTAATTAAGTGACTGTTTAATTAACTTTTGGACTTTGAAAAGTTCGTAAGTGTCTTCCCCTTGTCTTAAATAATAAGTGTTCAAAATTTGGTTGAAAACAATCCATTGGTTTAGGAGGAGATGTAGAACACAGTCACATACCCACATACAAAGCCACAATGACTTTTATTTATATTAAGATTAGTTCAATGTCGAAAGAGATGAAAGAAACATTGTAATAATTTCGCATTAACTTATAAGGATGGCTAAAAAAATTACACTTCCTTTTGCTTTCTTTTTTCATTTTGAGAGTAGGTTTAGGACTTGCACAACTTTCACATTTAATTTTTACACGAACTTGGGGAAACAAAATTCTGAAACATTTTCAATCCCTCATGTTTTCTTGTATCCGCCATTACCGACTTTGAATTCGTGTACGCCCAGGGTACGCTTACCACAGGTTGGAAACCTCTGCTGTATAATATTAATTTTGTGAAACATTTACCTCCTTTTCCCCAGAACATGTTTACCTGTATAAACACTTTCCCAAGATTTAAATTATCCACTATTATTAATTATCTATTATTATTATTAATTATTTACACCACTATTCTTGTTCCCCCTGAAAAGTTTAAAAGAAAAATCATACTTTATTTCATTTTTATATGGTTAAACGATACAGCGTTTCACATTTTCCCCACACTATTGGCCACCAATTATGCACCTTTCTTTTTAAGAGGATATTTTGGAAAAGAAAAGCGCAATTTAAAGACTACAGAACTTTCCAACTCGGAAGGAAAAGGTACAAAATACATACTCAATTATCACCATTATACTACGAAGTTGAGTTCAAAACACGTGATATTGTGGAAGTTTCTTAGAAAGTCGAAGGGAGAACACCTCTTACAGTTTAAGAACTTATCTCTGACTTCATTTAGCCATAATCTAAGGATTATAGAAACAAAGTGGCCTATGAGACAAAGCCTAATTCCAACTGCATACAGGGTGATTATAAAAAAAATGTACCTATTTATGACCCCACAGCGAGCATACAGTTTCAAGGAGAGAAATAAAATTTTGGAATGCAGGTGGCGCGCAGGTGCGATAAAAAGACAAACGCTCAAGAATGATGAAAGCAAAACAATAGTCCAGCTCTCACAGTTACGGTTACAGTGACAAAATTTCGAAATTCCAACGTCTGCTTTTTCCCCAGGGAACGTGATCCTCACAGTAAAAAACTTAAATTGGAGTTAGAATGGTATTTATAACGCTGAAAATGGTGGCGTTAAGCAGAGACAAAAAAGTGAAAGCCTGAATACTGGCTAGTGCCGAGATTTTTCGAGTTAAAAATACTGTTGTAACTCCATTTTCAGTTTTTTACTGTGAGGATCACTTTTCCGAGAAAAAGTAGGTATTGCCATTTGAAAATTTCGAAATTGTGACATTGTAACCCTAACCACGAGATCTGTGTTAATGTTTTACACATCATTCTTCAGCGCATACCGTATAAAACCTTCATTCAAAATTTTATTCCCTTCGCTCAAACGGTGTGCTCGCTAGGGGGTCACATATCGGCAAAGTTTTTTTATAATCACCCTGTATTTATATACGTCCCCAGATGTTTTGTCTTTTGAAGATGCTCCTGATTTCCATTTCTAGGCGATGATAGCGCAGAGTACTTTAACTAACGTATTGTTGCAAAATTCTATCTGTGGGTGTGTGGTGTAAACAGTCCAACACGCAGGATAATGGAGAATGAAGGTTTATTCACAAATAAGCAGGAAAACACATATATAGCACTGGTACAGGAAACAATAGTTCTTCCACAGATTACCAATGTAAATAAACAACAATTAACAGGTAATAACAGTTCAGCACTTTGATATTTAACAGCACAAACAGTCAGCAAATAACTAGCAACGACACTAACTGCACTTTCAATAGCGCTCAGCTCACAAGCTTACTAGCTCGCACAGTGGATGGGACTCCAAAGACATTCGCGCTCCAAGGCTATCCTAGTCGATCAACAACACCCTCCGTCGTCCAAGCGCTCTCTTTATATAGTTTTCCCCGGCAGGCCGTGACGTCACATGGAATGATCTAGCACATTCGTGGCGTATCTTCTCTCCTAATAGAAATATCGAGAAGATTCCAGCCACTTTGAGATCCCATATTTCGTCGCCAAAGTCGCCAAGATGGTCGCCAAGGTCGGGGAACCAGACGTGGCTGCTGCTAGCCATCCCATATTTATCTCTGTAAAACTCTCTTCCCGACCATAAGACTCACATTGCTGGGAAGCGACTTTCCATGTTTGTAACAGTATAATCCACACAATTGCGATGCATTTCAGCATAATATGAAGAATCGTAGATCCTTCTTTATCGAAAATAATATATTTATTGGACGTCTCCCACAGCACAAACATGTAAAACAAACACACACACTTACATCATAAACGTTATAATCACTGACTTGCATCGAATTCCATGTTCAATTCATCAATCTTCTTTTCCGTTGCTAGGCAACGTTATCAAAAGACAAATATTTCGTTGCCATACTATTTTTATAATCTTTAGAAAAGAATTATGCCAAACGATATTTTTAATTAATTTCTTTTTCAGCCAAACGATATTGTAAAATTAATTTATTTTATGGCCAAACGATTTTTTTATCTAATTAATTTCTTTTCTTCAAATATTTTAATAATTCTACAAATATGTATTTTTATTCGTTACGAATATTACACAATGCTCGAAATCAAGAAAGAAAGAACGAAATAATCAATAAAGAAAAATGTTTCTCAATTTACAAGGCAAGTATTTTTTTTCTGCAGCTGCTTTGTGAAAACAAAAAACGAAAAATCGCAGCGCCTACAGACGATTTTATTTAACAGCTTCATTTCCCAAGTAAAGATGGATTTTGGTCTTTATTATTATGGAGAATAAATTATCTTCAAGGCTTTCTTGTTTAATAATCAAAAGAACGCATTTTCTGTTTCTCTTTTTATCTTAAATTGGGAAGCAGTAAGACAAAAAATCATCATAATAATTCAGAAGAGAAAAATGAAGGGCACTTGATGTGTGTGTTAACCAAAAAATAAACGCTTGCAGATCTTCGTAATATACTTCCTATAGAAAAATGTAATCAAAATGCCGGAAAAAAATTAATAAAAAAATGGTTTTATTTTTGTTGCGATTCAATTCTAAGCGTTGAGAGTTTTTTAATTGCTGCTGGGAATTCTGCAAATACTGATGCTGTTAGAAATCGTCCAGTCTTAAAAATAGATTTTTATTAAATAAATCAATTAATTATGGAAAAAACATGTTAGTATTTAGTTGCATTATTTTACATGTTGTTTCTATCTCTAGTATTGCAATTCATCTAATAAAGTAACAAAGGTAATATTAAAAGGTTATTTTTAAGGTTACCGGCAAATATTATTTATATAAATTAAAAACATCTACATCTATTTTTTTTCTAATAATGATTTCAGAATTTATTTTTTAATATTGCTAAACATGACATCTAGTTATTAATATAAAATTTTGAAACATACCAAGAAATAGAACATTTTAAGGAATGAACAGTAAACAGAGAAAATCTCTCATTTCAAAGTTCTAAAGCAACTGTTTATCATCTAATAAATGAAAGCACTATTTATAGTTATAGAAGACCTTAGTTATGAAATAGATATTATGAAAAAAATTTAAAGACCATAATTGCGAAACAAATATAAGAAGAAAAAAGACGAGCAGCTGACAATCACGAAGAACGCGGTAATGTATTTTTTTATAAAATTTTATTTAAGGTTTTAAACATGTTTAAACTCTTTCATATAACTTAAATAGCGGGGTCGTATACGAAGATATATTTTTGATATTGTCAAAAAATGAAATTCCACGTTTTACGAATTAAAAAACGTTTATGACATTATGCCTGTCAGTCAGTTGGTCTGTTTGTGTTCTTTGGCGAATCTCCATATTTCACAACATCTAAAAAATCATTTTTATAATTTTTATCTGCAAGTCAATCGATTTCTCTGTTCTTGGATGAATCTCCACTTTTCCCAAGAGATAAAAAAAATATTTCAGGAATTATATCTGTCAGTCAATCGGTAGCTCTGTTCTGTGACGAATCTCCATTTTCCTCAATAGATAAAAAACCGTTTTTGGAATTATGTCTCTCAATCAATCGATTTCTCGGTTCTTTGATAAATCACCTGTTTCCCCAAGAGATAAAAAAAATTAAATTATGTCTGTCAGTCAGTCGGCCACCCTGTTTAGAAGGAGACAGACGAATGAAATTTGGAATCCTGTCTTTTACACCAAAATTTAGAGCAGTATAACATTTTGAGCGAATTGAGTGAACGGGTGGTCTATCTGTAGCCCCACCTGTGTGCGAGAACTTGGACCCCACCACGAATGCTGCCGGTGTGCTAGTTCACGGTAACATGGGAGGGTGTCTGTACTCAATGTACGCGAGAACTGAAAAAGCAACAAGCTGGATCGATAAAATTTGGCATATAGTTTTATCACCAAAATTGTAGAGTTATATCACATTTTTCGCAAAATCTGTCAGAGGGTAGACTGCCCATCGGTATGTCAATTCGAATTGCCTCAATCGAATCGATCGAGATACCTCAAATACTCAATGATATACAACACCACTTCGTATCCCTATAGTTAGAATCAATCTGATTTTTTGTAATCAGTTTTAGGTAAACGAGATGTCATAGGAGATGTTGATGAATAGGAATGGCGCTAGAGTTTGCCCGACGGGGGGGGGGGCGATTCGTCCGACGGGGGGCACGGTCTCCCCGACAGGGGGCATGACCTACTGTACGGTGGGACAAGTGTAATGAAATTGGTCTCAAATTTTCGCCAGATTATTATTTATCAACTACAGTTGAATACCCCATACAAAAATTTTCCCCGACGGGGGACACTGGCCCCTTGACTGCCAATCTGGCACGGGAAACTCTACGTTTCAAAAATTATTCTCCGGTTACTTTTTGGGTATATATACTGGTAATGGCGTGGAATGAAGGTTAGAAACTAGTTGTAAATGTTTGTGGTTTCTAATTTTTAATTAATGAAAATCTAACATGTGTTATTTCTTATAGATTGCGGTCGTTGGAATATGCGGGAAGACCGCATTCTTCTGAACCCTTCCTAATGTATTGGACTCGTCCAGCCGACCTTGAGTCCAGCCAGACTCCAGTTACACTGTTCTGAAAATGTGGATGAAGAAGCAGTGGAACAATGGATTAACGAAGATTCGACATTGGAATGTTGCGAAGTTTTAAGTAACGATGATATTGAGTCCCGTGTAACTTCTGGTTCAGAAGAAACAAGAATTTTCGAGGAATGTCTTGAAAGTGATGAGGAAAATCTTGTAACCCATCAAAAATTAAGTCAGGGTGACGGATTAGTACACACTGAGGCGTTACTTAATTACTCGGAGCAAGAAGATGAAAGAACGCCTACAGAAAAAATGACGTTGAGAAATCTGCGTAGTGTAATTCGTCGAAGAGGAAATGAAAAACAAAAAAACAGACTTCTATAATTTCCTTCTTCACAAAACAGTGAGGTAAACTACATCTGTTTTTCTTTTTAATTGTACGAATTGTAAATCTAAATAACATTAAAATTTCTTGTTAATTCTTTTCCTTTTGTATTAATTAAACTATTAATGTCTTATTGTATTTCTATCATTTTTCCAAAATTTTTCATCAAAATTTTCATAAATTGGATTATCCGGGATATTCGCTTATCCGGGACGAAGCATTTCCCGACCATCCCGGTTAATCGAGAGTCTACTGTACTTTTGATTTTTATTGCGAGTCTGTACCAACCTGTAGCATTTGTAACAATTCATAATCCACACAATGAACATGTTCTGCACGAAATCGGGAGAAAGAATAAGAATGAAATAATCAATAAAGAAAAAAAATCTTCTCCAATGTACAAAGAAAACATCTTTTTCTGCAGCGCTTTTGTGAAAAAGAGAGGAAAAAATAACAAAGCCTACAGGCAATTTTATTTAAAACACTCATTTCCCAGGTAAAAAATGATTTGAGTCGTGATTAATAATCAAAAGAACTTTTCATCCTAAATTGGAAAACAGTAAGGCAAAAAAAGAAAAAAAATCCTAAGAATTCAGAAGTGAAAAATGCTACAGTATTGACCTGTAGAAAAATGTTTCCAAAATGGCGGGAGGATTCTTAAAAAATGGCTTCGCTATTGTTCGGATTAATTTCTAGGAGTTTAGAGTTTCCTGAATACTTGCCTTGATTTTTAAAGCTATTTATATTGTTCTTTAGCTACATCGAGTCGTATAAGTAGAATTTTTTAACTGAATAAATTATTTAATATGAAAAATCATTGAATAATTGTAAGTTTTCTATTATTTTAATAGTTGTTTTATTTTTTTTTCTAGATTTCTATAAAGAATAAAACTATTACTATTCAATTGTTATTTTTAAGGCTACTGGCGAATTTTAATTACATAAAGTAAAAATATTTTCTTCCTATTTTTTGCTCTAATTAAGATTTGAAAGAACTTTCCATGAAATATGAGTGATGATGTGCGTTTAGAAATGCTTTTGAAATTATTCTATTTTATTAAAATCACAGTAAATAGTAAAATTATTCATTTCAAAATTATAACAAACTTTCTTTCATGAAAATAATAAAAATATTATTTATAGAACTGATAGATGGTAATTAGGAAATCATTGGTCAGGAATAAAACAAACCAACTGAAAATAGTTGTCAAACAAATATAAAGGAAGCAGAGAGCGGATGATATTTATAAGAAAACAGCACTGCTTTTCTATACTAATCTTTAATTAAATATTTTAAACATGTAGGTTAATTTATTTTCTTTTATTATTTATTTCAAAAGGAAAAGGTGATTTCTTTTTGAATTTACCTTTTTAAGAGATTTTCTCAGCCGGGGACTAGGTGTTTGAAGATTTATTGGAAAAAATGTGTTTTTAGTATCTACTGAAGACAACAGATGGCAGCAGGAGTGAAGTTTTTTGTTTCCCCCTCTGGTGGATTTATGCATCCATTAATGCAGTTTTCACCAAGGAAAAAAAACGTTTTTGCACCAAACTGAAGAGAATATTTTCTACTTCTCGACTTCCTCGTGTTTTGGACAATAGCGTTTTGTGTACAGCTTCATTGTGTGAGGAGAATATACATTATGGATCCCTTGCGTTTGACTAATTAAGTCCAAAATTTAATAGAAGCCTGCAATTTTAGTGGCAAGGTTGGAATTTAATGCCAAGGCTAATGAGACTAAATTTCAATTATCTAGATCGTTGCGTTTTAAAATTATCTTGTCATCATACGAATTGACCGATAATCAGAGCGACAATCAATTCTTTGAATGATTTCCTCCAAAATCAGACAAAAATCCAGTTTTTATGTTTAGATTATATACAAAAATTCCTCCATTTTGCTCGTAGCAGATTTAAGTCATTCCGTTCACAGACCAACAATCCCTGGCGGTTTTTTTTTAAAATTGATGCAGATTCACACTTCCAATGACATACTTATATGCCATCTATCGTCTATCTAGCCTGCTGAATTCTCAAGTTAGCATGTAGGGGAGACTGGGGTAAAACCGGGTTCCCTTGATTGTGGCACTATTATTTTTCTAGCAGACAGATACTGAATGACACTCTACTAGTCAGGAAAAAGGAGCAGTCGTAGTGGCGTGTTGTAGCTGTTGAATGCACTGCATCTGTGAAGGTTTATTAGTTTTAAGACGTCAACTCTCTAATGTTCGTTTGATTTTAAACTATCCTTACTTAAACATCATTATGCTTTTAAAAAACTATATTTAGTCCAGCTTATTATACGTTTACTTAAGGATTCATACCCTATCAAACAATAAGGATTTACTCCAATAATTGCGCGGTTCTATATCGTTCTTTATAACCTCTGCACTCGGGGTACAACCGGGTACTCCAAGTGGCGTAATACCGGGACAGTCAGTATTGATGATTCCTCCGATTAAGACGATAAAAACACATCAGGCGTTGATTGTTGATATTTTATTGATGTACTTTCGAATTTAAATTAAGAAGGGTTAATCCAATGTATAAAAACTGTCTAGGCTGTTCCCACGAAAGCTACAGTGGTGGGGAGAAAGAAGACAACTGTTTTACATGTGAATTTTGTAACTAATATTCTTAAATTGTCATATAAAATAAAAATGATTGTATCTTTTCCACCGAAAATAGAATTTTCCTAATTTCCCATAGCGTTAACATGTGTACCCGGTTTTACCCCACTAGTGGAATAAAACCGGGTAGTTTGACTTTTTTTTATAAAAAAATCATTGATAAAAAAGTAATGAAACTGTGACTTTTCTGGAAAGATACATAGTACTCCGATAAACAATGAATATTTCAATAAAATTTGACAAACTCTATGTCGAATACTTTAGCTCCAACAGGCCTTCGAACCTTAGCTGCCCCGTTTTACCCCCCTACATGGACGGACAGACAAATAGACTTCTCCATTAAGAGTCCAAGATTTGGAGCAATCTACATTTTGATATCATGATCACGTCATTTTTATTTTATACTAGCAGTACGCGCACGGCGTTGCCCGTGCAATCAGGACTTCAACAAAATGAAGAGAGAAAATAAACCTCCCACAATGACATGAAAAAGTTCTGAAAACAAAACAAAAGATACACACTATTGATTTTCCGCTTATTTTTCTTCGCGATAATGGCATTTCAACTGTAGAAAAGCAATACAGAGAACGTTAATCTGAAACAATATTAAAAAATTGTAACGTGAAAATGATTATTACACAGCAAGCAAAATATAAAATCGAAGTCATTCAATTGAAGGTTATGACGTCACCCTGCCTCGTCAGCCAATGAAATTGCCCGTAACGTTCAGGAGAGGTGTCGCGGGAGGAAGCCTCGCTAGAGGAAAAATACCTTTCAAACTGACCAGGAAACAAATTAATTAAGGAAAAACGGGAAAAGATATTTTAACCGTTCTTGTTTTAAATCCGACAGAACCGTTGCAGTTATAAGCTGAAAAAATTGAAAATAATATTGTTATTAGAACGTTGGATGCAGCAAATTGAAAAACAAAAATAAAACTTCGATGGCAAAGACTATCTAAGGCTGACTATTTTTTTTAAAAAATTTCAAAATTCAGTAAGTTACGTTAAAAATTCAAAACTAACTTCATTAGAACGGAAATCGTGTGCTCTTTTCGATGGTGTGTCTATTTTTTTCGTACAATTATTCAAAACCATTCTATTTAGAAATTAGTGCGAAAAATATACCAAAACAACTCAAAACATTAAATAAAAAATTTTCTAAATTAAATTTTAAAATTCCGGCTTGGAGGTGCATTGAGTCACCATTACGACTACCTGTGCCAAATTTCAAGGCTGTAAGTGCGATAGATTCGTCTGGACATCGCACGCACGCACACACACACACACAAACATTGCCTTTTATAAGTATAGATGATAATTTAAGAATATTAGTTTCAAAATTCATATGTAAAGGAGTTGACTTCTTCCTCCGCGCCACTCAGCTTTCGTGGGAACAGCCAAGACAGTTCTTACATTGGATTAACCTTTCTTTTTTACTTAAATTAGAAAGTGCATCATTAAAATATCAACAATCAACGTCTGGTGTGTTTTTATCGTTTGTGAATTTTGTTCCGTTTCGGAGTTATCGTGTTCACAGGCAGACAAGCTTAATTCCAAACATGGTTTCATTAGGACTCCAGAGGGTCTAAAAAGTGCAGACTCATCAAAATATCGAATTGAATTTTTTTGACAATTATAGTACTTCTTTCCTTTGAACTTTCGAATACCGAACCAGTAAAAATCATTCTCGGAAAACTTCAATCATTATCTGATAAAACCCAATATTTGATAAGTTTATTACGTACCACATAGTCATTTTTATAGAGGCGTCTTATGAATCAAAGTTTTTCCACGCTGAGTACTGATTCCTAATGCATCATTTGAACCAATTCCCCCTACCTCTGCCGTGCTTTAACACTAAAGTGCTTAAGCATTCAACGATTGACGACAAAATCCCTCCAATCATCACAATCTCCCCCCACCCTCCTTTCAATTTATGAGCGCGCCAAAAGAAACTCTGCATTCTGGTTAAACTAGGTTCAAATATTTTATCCACTCTGGAGAGAAAGGGTTGCCATAATTGCCAAGCATTGATACGGGCCGTTTAGATGCTAAATAAATAAAACATGAAAAAAGCGGGTACGTAATAGCTTTTTTTACTCTGATAAAAAATGAATTAAGTTTTAGCAATCTTATAAAATAAACACGTAGAATAAAAAAAAAAAAGACGCGAGGCTAATACTTTTACTTTAAAGCTGATTTCACTTTCTTAATTATATCATTTTCTTCTATCACATAATTATAAAATTGGACGCAAGTCATTTTAAAATTATAATGACGCAGAGTTTAGGAAGAAAACGAGACAAACAGTAATACGGGAATGAGTAGTGAAATACGGTGACAGTCTCGTATATACTGGACGTATGGCAAACCTAGGGAGATGGAAAATGACACATTTGTGCGAAGTATGCGAGAAAGTTTAGCGGAGACCACTCCCGCTGGTTAAATTATATGGATGCAAAATTTATAGCTCCGTGGATTAATAATTTAGCAGGAATGGAATGATCTTTGGGGAACAGCATTAACAAATAATACCTATGCGGTTTGGGTTTTGAACGAGGTTTTCAGTTATCTAGTTTTGGTTATTGGAGCATTATAAACACAAAATAGCTCGCTGTGTTTTTTTACAATTTGATTTTTTCCGCTTTTAAGTATTAGTGCGTGCTTCGAAGCCTTGTTAGATGAAAAAAATTCTAATATGAAATTTGAACGCTTTGTATTTAAAGAATTGAAATAAAAATTGGGCACAGATAATACCATTAGGGTTAGAAGATCACATACCAGGTATCATCTAAGTAGTTAAATTTAGGAGTTATCGTGTTCAGAAGCATGCGACTAAACAGACACACAGTCAACGCGTTGGCGGATTTGGTCCAACATTTGATACGAACCTACATTCTTGATGACAAAACTGAGTAACAAATTTTATCCATCCAGCTATTTAAGTTTTGGATTTATTGTGTTCACATGAACGCGGACAGAAAGACTTTCCGTTGACGGATTTTGTCCAAAATTTGATAGAAACTTACAAATTATGTCTAAAGATCACATACCACATTTCATCCCTGTAGCTCTAATAGTTTTCGAGTTATCGTGTTAGCAAACAGACACACACACAGACATAATTCCAAAATAGTGTTTTTCGAACTCATGGAGGTCTAAAACGCGGAGATTCGTCAAAATCTCGAGTTCGGATTTTTTGGCGATTACAATACTTTCTCTTTGTATACTTCATATACGAGAAAGTGAAAAACAGAGGAAGGG
>BGPR01008050.1:0-10360 GCA_013235015.1 Araneus ventricosus | reverse complement strand
GGATTTTGTCCAAAATTTGATAGAGACCTACAAATTATGTCTAAAGATCACATACCACATTTCATCCCTGTAGCTCTAATAGTTTTCAAGTTATCGTGTTCGTTCACAGACAGACACACACAGGCACACATAATTCCAAAATAGTGTTTTTCGAACTCATGGAGATCTAAAACGCGGAGATTCGTCAAAATCTCGAGTTCGGATTTTTTGAGGATTACAATACTTTCTCTTTGTGTACTTCATATACGAGAAAGTGAAAAACAGAGGAAGGGAATAGATTTAGAGAAGTGTGTTTTTTTTCAGTGTAGCCGAATTCAGATGCATTTTTAATACCTCTGATACTACCCCGTTGTTTAGACTTGAAAGTTGAGCAGAAATAGAATAATGTAGTAGGACTTTTCCTGCCCGGGTAAGCCTTTCGCTTTGTGTTCCGATGTCGAGTGTTTTGGTTTTTATTTCTTTCGACTGTGGGCATCAGTGTATTGTTTTAATGGTGCAACAAAAGGAAAGTATTTGAGAGGTTTCATAGAACGAAATGTCGTCAGCAGGGTTGGATTCAGCCTTTGAACCTCTCCGTGCAAAAGTAAAAAATTGCACACCTGTGGAACTACAATGTAAGTATTCTAAAAAAAGTATATGGTCTTTTTTACATTTTTTTAGCAAACGTCCAAAAAATAACAGCGTAACAGAGTCAGTGTTTGACACAAATACTTATAATAACTTTTCACTTAAAATACTTCGTTTAAAAATATAGTTAACAGAAGTATAATTCAGATGATTTTTTTTGCGAACTTTTAGTTCAGAGAATTCTCTAATTAATTCAGAAACATCTAAACTGCTACTCGGTTCATATTCACATGCCAACTCCTAATAAAGCGAGGTCTGACGATCTTGTTTGAGATTTTGTTCGCAAATAGTTCATGATTATTTTCAGTTTGGAAAAACAACATTCCCCGGATGCAACACTTATTGGAAGAGTTAGTAAACTTCTTAGCGCAGTGCTCAAGTTTGAAGAAAAATTCATTTTTGTTATCAATTTCAAAACTTCCAAAAGTGGTAAATCTTTTTGTGATATAAAAAATTTTGTTAGCATAAAAAAATTTTCTGTACCTGTTCAACTTCCGGACTTTCAACAATTTTAGAACGAAACTTCGCTGAGAAAAGCGAAAAAAAATCGATAAAGCATTGAATAACAAAAAATTCTACTTCGAAAATCGAAAAAAATCGCTTCGAGGCGCTTCGTCTCCTGTCCTGGGACACCTTCGTGCCAAATTTTGTACCTGTAAACGCAACGATTTCTGCGCTGTATCGCGCACAGACAGATATACAGACATTGGTTTTTATATATATATATATATATAAAATGTGTAATATAAACACATTAATTTTTAAATACACTCTTTTCCTTTTTTCATCATTTCTTTAATCTTCATCGTTTCCTCAATGTAGTTCGCTTTCATCTTTTTTTCCATCGATTTCCTAATCTTCATCGAAACTCCCCCAACCTCAGAAGTAACTTGATATTTGCGTAAACATCCGGTCCCTACATGACGCGTCTAGTTATTTCCTTTGTCACGTCTCCTGTTGGCAGCATCTCTCAGTTTTAGGTTCGTAAATTCATTTCTTTTATTTGTATTTCATTCAAATTCTTGGTTTATCATAATGTTCGGGGTAAAGGACAGTGTTTTTAGCTATATGCCAACACTGTTCGCAGAAAACATTATGATTTCACTAATTTTTTAACGGTTCGTATAGATTTTACTTACCCTGATGAGCATCTATACGCTTTTACCGATTTACTACAGTCTCTCCATTTTATTTCAACATTTTTTGACTTTCATGATATTGTTATATTTTCCACAAATCTTCTTGAATTGCAGCATTTTTGCGCATTCGTTGCGTTTGTGTTATATATTTCTATATTATTTTATCTTCCCCTTTTATATATATATTCCACTTTTGTTTATTTTCTCTCTTTAAGAACTTTCGGCTTTTTCTTACCGCAGATTTTTTTCTTGACATTTTGTCTTATGAATGTTTATGTTGTATATGTTGCTTTTACATTTCTGCTATGTTTGTTTCTTATTTGATATATATATATATATATATATATAAGATTGCTTCATTGTTTTTTAGAATTTTTTCAAAAAATTGTCTAATTAAATCGGAAAATCAATTGTGATTTTTTTGTCTTATTTCGTTTTGAAAATTTTGCGCCCCTCGATTTTTTTAATCCTTGCCGGGGCACGGACTAACGGAGTGTTCGTCTGGCCCTGGTCCAGAGTTCAGGTTTGTAGTTTTATGGAGTAGCTGATTGGTATTAAGAAATATACTGGCAATCCGCTTAGCAGAACAAATGAATACCGCCATTTTTGAAAGTCGCTTTTAAGCAGTTGTTGTAACGCGTATAATAGAAAATAATATAATTGTGCGTAATTATTATTTTACTTTTTGCATTTAGTGAAATTATCATGCAACGTTTTTGATTTGCATACGTCAGTGGTTCCCAACCTTTTTGGTTGTGAGGACCACCTGTTGTGTAAAAGAACATTTTGAGGCCCACTAACTATATACAAGTAAAAAAATACGAACACATATATTTATATCGATATACAGGGTGTCCACACTTATCGTGATCCAATAGCTAATTTCTAAACCGTTAGAGATAGACATGTAGTTCCAATTGGAAAAATGCTTTAAATGAAGAGAAGAATTATAATATATGTTTTTTCAGTGAATAAATATATTCCTGAAAAAATTACTAAATCTAAATATTTATACAGTTCCCCGGTCCTATCAATCATATTTAGTAAAATATTTTTGGCATTCTAATATTTTAAACAAAAAAAAATGTCCCACTCTTTTGTGACTAAAACTGACCGAGGTATGGAGCTTTGAATATCGCTGACTTAGACCACTTACACCATTTCAATAGCCGTCTTGCAGACGATTCACCAATCAATGCGCAGCATTTGATCGACGAGGCCGCTGATTGGTAAAAATCACGAAATTCAAAGCTCCATAACTCGCTCAGTTTTAGTCGCTGAAGAGTGGGACTTTTTTTGGTTAAGATTTTAAAGTGTCAAGAATATTTTACTAAATATGACTGATAGGACCGGTGGAACCGTATATAAAGTTAATATTCGTAATTTTTTCAGAAATATATTTAGTGAATCAAAAAACCATAAAATATAATTCTTCCCTTTGGAACTATATGTCTATCTCTAACGGTTTAGAAATGAGCTATTGGACCACGATAAGTGTGGACACCCTGTATATTAGACGCCATATATGCTAGTAATTAGTGAAGCTTACTGTAAAAGGAATAAAATTATATTGTTTTATAAAGCAAGAAACAAGTGAAGATTCTTGAAGCTCCCCTGACTTCGACTCTTGACTAGCCTTTCGAGGCCCACTAATACGCTATACGAGGCCCACAAGTGGGCCGCGGCCCATGAGTTGGGAACCACTGGAATACGTCATTATCTTATTGCTATTATGAGATATATGCTAAAACGTAAATTCACAATAAGAAAACTTTTTCTAAAAAAATTTTTGAAATACATTTTATTTGTGTATACTAAAAGTGGAAATACTTTTTTTATATCAAAATTATGAAGATAAAAAAATCGTAAAAGCTTCCGGAGCTTTTTCATTTATATGTTGTCTCATTGCACTGTTTCTCATTTACGCGTCGTTTCATCCAGTCCCGATTCATTCGTAACCACTGTAATGATAAAGTGCTCCGTTTATACGACGCAAAGCTTCGGTTCTAAGTCGTTTTCACACTTTCTGAATTTCGCGAACCTTCTGCTTCATTCGTCATTGCTCTTGTTTTAAGTTTGTTTAAATAAAACCATTTAAAATAAGATTAATATTTAACTAAACGTCTACCTGCATGCACATAAATCTTATAAAATAAGAACTGCATAATTAGTTCTCAAGATATGCAATACAGGTATACTTTTTTCTCACTTTTATGATAAATATTTTGTTTTAAAATTTAATTATTGTCAACTCAAGATATGATGTTTCTATCTTTCTCTAAGACTCATTGTTTACTCAAGATATGCAATAGAGGTATACTTTTTTTCACTTTTAGGATAAATACTTTGTTTTAAAATTTAATTATTGTCAACTCAAGATATGATATTTCTATCTTTCTCTAAGACTGATTGTTTACTCAAGATATGCAATAGAGGTATACTTTTTTCTCACTTTTATGATAAATATTTTGTTCTAAAATTTAATTATTGTCAACTCAAGATATGATATTTCTTTCTCTAAGACTGATTGTTTACTCAAGATATGCAATAGAGGTATACTTTTTTCTCACTTTTATGATAAATATTTTGTTCTAAAATTTAATTATTGTTTTCTGTTCACTATATAGTAATATGCTAGCATATCTTTAAAAATTTATAACTATTACCTTTAGATGAATTTGTAAGACATTTTTAATAATCGAATTTGTTTGTTAAAATTTCGATTCTACGTCTTTTCATTCATACCTCGTTTCACGTCAGTTCCTTGAAAGACGTATAAACGGTGCTTTCCTGCAACCAATAAATTTATACTCTGAAAAGTTTTGGCTCCTGCAATTCCGCAAAGCATATACACGAGTCGTACCTCGACAAGAAAAATAAATTAAACTGTTCTACGAAAGCAAAGCTCTACAGCTAATAACTAATACATAGTATAGGGTTCGAATCCGTAAGATAAGGTTTCACATTAAATTTGTTACAAAAAAGAGCCATAAGCATTAATTTTGACCAAGTCTCTAAGGGGTCTATTCTGGTACCCCCGGTTGGGTTGGGAGACGTCACTTTTCCCGTTGTTAACGTGCGGAAAAGGTGACGTCTCCCAAACCAACCGGGGGTACCAAAATAGACCCGTAAATGGTTTATTATGCAAAATGGCCACATTATTAACAATTTCACTTCTTAACCCTTTAGTGCATAAAGATTATATGCATAAGAGTGTAAGGATTGATTTATCGTTTTAGGAAGCTGAAAATTTTTGTTATTAATTTGTTTCAATTCCTAAGCATTAATCTGTGTGTTTTTGCTATGATACGGTTTTTATAATAAGCGCTATTCTGCAAAAATGCGTAAAAGATGCATCATTCAGAGTGGTTCAGGAAATAAACCACCACGCTTCAAAGAGTTAAAAAGACGTGGCAATATACTTCAACATGTGAGTAACAAATCAAGAATGATTGCACAACCACCAGCTATGCTTTTTCCCACCAACAAAAACCATTCAGGAAATCCCACAAGTCTCCAGAACTATTAAAACAAATTTACTCCGCACTTAAAATTGATCGGACATAAACCGAATGCAACTTCAGTTTAGTAGATAGCTCCCAATCTCATTTGTTGTTTCACTTTCTATGCTGGAATTTCCAAGTTTTAAAACTTCCTCGCATTTCTTTTCTTCAGTTTTCAACATTAATCCTGACTGACTCCCGGTAATATTTCACTTCTATCTGCTCCGTGCTGAAAGGCCTCGTTTCCGTCTCATTATTGATCAGGCTATTACAAACTATCGAAAAGGAAACAGAATTAAGATTCCAGACATTAGGCTTAGCATAATGGCGGCCATTAGGGAGAAGATGAACAGCAGCACGGTTGCGGGTTTCGTTTTAAACTGCACTTGTTTAAAATAAAGTACGCTTTTCTAATCCGAATGGTAAATAGGAAGGTCCGTTTTGCTACCACAAGGATATTACGGGAGATAAATTAATAGTAGCTTTCGAGACATCTGACAACCAGCGTCTGCCAAAATTCTGCATCGCCAGCAAATCAATTGGTTGATGCCTTTTAATTTGCATTTCAAAACTGGCAGAAACTTCAGCGTTGCCTGTGTTTTTTCTTATCCGGTGGAAGATTGTGTCTTTCTTACCTTGTGGAAGACACTATATAAAACAATGTAATTTAAATACTGTGTGTTTATTAGAATTATTTTATTAATAAAATATTGCTGACGTTCTAAAAGAGTAATTCACAAATAAATCCTACATATTAGTTCTGTTTTCGACACCACTTTTTCTCAGATTATTCAATGTCTACAGCGCGATGAATAAGGTGTCTGTGGAAAAGAACTTTCTCTGTAATCTTTAAACTAAAAAGACTATATAAGTTGAGTTTAGAATCTTGCCTTTAAATATCGTTTATGTAACTAACATTTTTTTCATTTAAGAGATTTTTGATTTTCATTCCAATATTGTACTAGCTTAGAGCATTTTTACTAACACATAATCCATACAATGCTCGAAATAACGGAAACCAGCGGGAGTGGTCTCCCCTAAACTTTCACACATACTCCTAACACATGTAGGGGAAAAAATAAGCTAAAACCACTAACGCAGTGGAGATTTAAAAAAATAAGCGAAATTAATTCAGTTCCCAGCAGACTCGCTCGGATAAAAATTTCGAATCTGCTTTATTCCCAGAACGCAACAAGTTTCTCCAGCACACGTTGAAACGACAAAACAAACGGAAATAAAATAATCCGAACAGGATCAGAATTCGCCAAAAGAGAGAAAAAGGAACCAAAAGGGATGTAAAAAGCGCCACGCAGGAGCCGCTGAATATCATGCACAGAAGATTGCATCCAGTACGTATGCGCGTAGAGATAACGGATTTGTTTCAAAAGTAAAATTATTCAGACCGACGGACAGTCAACCCGTTGACGGATTTGGCCAAAATTTCATACGGACCTACATTCATGACGATAAAACTGTGTGCCAAATTTTATCCCTCTAGCTATTCAAGTTTTTGAGTTATAGTGTTCGCATGACTTCGGACATACAGACAGACAGACTTCTTGGTGACGGATTTTGTCCAAAATTTGATAGAAACCTACAAATTATGTTTAAAGACCACATATCAAATTTCATTCCCGTAGCTCTAATAGTTTTCGAGTTACCGTGTTCACAGACAGACAGACATGATTCTAAAATTGTGTTTTTCGGATTCAGGGAGGTCTAAAACGTGGAGATTCGTCAAAATCTGGAGTTCGAATTTTTTGACGATTACAATACTTTTTCTTTGTATACTCCGTATACGAGAAAATAAAAAGAAAGGATGAAATAACCAATAAAGAAAAAAAAAAGATAAAGAGAAAAATCCTCCCCAATTTAACAACGCAAGTGCTTTTCTGGGGCGCCTTTGTGAAAACGGGGGAAAGAACCGCAACACCTACAGGCATTTTCGTTTAACCACTCCATTTAGTAAAAAGCGATTTTTGTCATGATTATTATGGAGAATAAATTATCTTCAATACTCTCCGTGTTTAATAATCAAAATAATTGACATTCTCTCTCTTTTCATCCCAAATTGGAAAGCAGTAAAACAAAACAAAAATTATTATAATAATTCAGAAGCAAAAATTGTACGGAGCTTGAAGGAAGTGTCTACCCAAAAAGAAATGCTTTGTAATGATACATTTCTTGTAGAAAAATGGCTTCAAAAATGGAGGAATGATATTCATAAAAAATGGTTTTATCCTTGTTCTGATCAAATTCAGGGCGGTGAGATCTTTTTGAAGAGTTGCTGGGATTTCAAAAATATTGTTTTTGTTACTTGGTTTCTTCCAGTCGTAAAAATGGAGTTTTGAGATTTAATTAAGTTACTTATAGAGAAAAACATTCTTTGAATAATATGTTAGTTTTTGGTTGCGTTATATTACAAACGTTTTTTCCCTATAGAGTAAAAATGGTATTGTTAATAAGATATTTTTAAGGCTACTGACGAATACTTATTTCATAGCATAAAAATATCTTCTTTCAATTTTTCTAGTACCATTTAAGATTAAGAACTTATGCTCTTTTTTAATGTGTAGAGGGTCGAGACTCATGTTTATATGGAATGCCGCAGTTGAAGAATTAACTTAATTTCAGGAACTATTTTTATTAGATGGCTAACTTTCACGATACAGTAGGGGAAGGTGGTGTACCTTGAACCTATGCCGATTTTAGCGCCATCTGTATAGATGTATAGAAAATGCTATATGTATTTTGTACACTTGCCACCAAAGGTCCCTGTGAACCTGAACTTATTTGTCAAGGTGCTCATTTGAATGAATGAATCCTGAAAAAGGAAACTGACCCATCAAAAGTAATTTTTTTCCTGTTGAATTTTGTATTAATAGTTCCTAAACATACATAAATTACTTTATAATAAAATGCGTAACTTATAAAGCACAGTTTTAGCTGTAATAACACGTGTTAGAAATTATGTTAAGCCTAACCTCAATTTAGTAGTCAGTCATTTTCCATGAAATGGCCAGGTAGTGTACCTTGGATCATGCCCAAGTGGTGTACCTTGGTGCATGGCCACTACATGGTCTACCACTTATGTTGTGGAAAAAGGTGATGTAATGTGGAAGTTACCACATCCTGTGTTGACTGGAGGATCTGAAAGGCTGCTTCAGAAATTAACATTTGGAATTGACTTGTCTAATTACAATGTTGGTTAAGTTTACTCATAGGAATGAAACTGTTGCTGTGATAATTTTATATTCGGTCTAATCTAAGACCTCATTAAGTAAAAGTGCTCATTAACATTTTTCTGTAGCTAAAATACCAATAAATGTTTATGTTCAAACTATTCGGTTAGATTTTTTAAATCTAGAAATAGCTGGTCCAAGGTACACTATCCATGGAGTACCTTGGTCCTATTTGCACTTTTTTTTTAAATTGTAAATAATGCACTGAAATACTTTTTAAAAAAAATCTACAAAAAATATATGTTGTGTATAAAGGCCTAAAATATGAAAGAAAAATTGTTTTGTTACCTGTCTTTTAGTAAATATCCAATTAAAAATTAAGAAGTAAAAATAGGACCTAGGTACACCACCTTCCCCTACATTAAAAGGTACAAGACGCAAGACAGAGAACAACAACACAAGACAAGTACACAGAAGAAGAAGAGAGAGAGGCATCATGGGAAAAACCCAGATGGCTCTAGTAGCGCCACCTACATAAAAAGGAGAAGGCAGTGAATTGTAACAGCTACAAATGATGTTACGCATATCATACGCCCTTTTGAAGCTGGTTTGAAGCTGCTTTTTTAAACAAACAGTAAACAGGAAAAACTACTCATTTCAAAGTTCTCAAACAACTTTTTCTTCTAAAAACACGATTGAACTGGCAAACGTTAATTAAGAAATAATTAATCGGGAAAAAAGAACAGACAGCAAAAAATGCATGAAACAAATATAAGGAAAAACATGAGCAGACGATATCGACAAAAAAAACCCCACAGTACTACATTTTGTTTATAACGTCAATTAAATTCTTTGAATATGCAATTTATTTTTATACGCTTTTATTCAACTTAATTTCCTGTTTGTAAATCAATGTTTATAAAAATAGAATTTTACAATCTATTTTGCACTTATTTCCTGATGTGCTAATATTCGAATGGCAATACAATACTTTAGCATTTTCAGAACTTTATAATCAATTAATAGTTTAATTTCGAATAAATTTTTATTCCATATTGTAGGCTCTATTTGTGAATGAATTTGAGAAAAAAATTAATTACAAGTTTCGGCGATGACTATAATAATGAATTATGAAATATTTAAAGACTAACAAGTAGAAAATAATTATAATAATTTTTTAAAACACAAAAACATTTCTTTGTGTACGAAAAAGAAAGAAGCAAATTTTTATGAATTTTCTGGAGGTTAAAGAGAAAAAACCCGCAAGTGTGGAGGGAAACAACAAATATCATAAGAAAAAAATTCTAATTATTCATAAGAAATTAAAATACATTAAAAATATGATTAAATTTCTGTTTTATTTAGTGTATTTTTATATATTTATATATAACTTCACTTGTGAAAACAGAATTTTCTAACAAATTATTCACTCGTTTCCTGATATGGCAGGGTTTTGAAATTTTATACTCTTTTGTGTTGCTCATAACGGTATACTATTTTCTGAAATTATCGGATAATCACTTGAATTTAATTAAATTTTTATTCTACTCTAGTGGCGCCATCTAATAGCGAATTTCAAAAGAAAATTATTTCACGTTTCCAAAATATATATTTCCAACAATGAATCATAAATTTAAAACTAAAAACTAGAAAATTATTAAAATAAAAACACAATTTGTGTTTAGTGCCCGTTTTTAGTATTGTTTAGCAACGGTTTCGGAAACCCTCCGCGCTTTTGCGCATGCGCGCGCGGAGTTATTTTCATCAAAATAGGGGAATATTGAAGAATGGAAGGGCGATGTTTACATTTTACTGAGCGTGATCTAACAAAGAACTCCGAAAATGCGCACATATGACTCATTGCCTGACACCCCTTTCCGGTGTAAAATCGCCCAAAAGTGGTAGTCTC
>BGPR01008049.1:10451-53208 GCA_013235015.1 Araneus ventricosus | reverse complement strand
CTAATAAAAGTGGGTTTATAAAAACTGTTCAATCTATAGAATTAATTCAATTTTGGTTCTATAAATAAATAAATTTGTGCGGCGCCATCTGGTAGTGAATTTGAGAAAAAAACTGATTATAACATTCGATGATATTAATTATGAAATGATAAATTGAATTATGAAACATATTCAACAGAAAAATGTAGAAAATAATAAAAATAAAAAGGTTTTTAAAAATCTAAATGCGTGAGGCGCTGAAAACAGTACTAGAAGGAAATCAAGTAACAATAAATTTCATAAGAAACCCTCATTACGTTTTTGTTTTGACTCCCCAAATTTTTGATGAAAAAATCAGTTTCTGTATTTAATACTTCAATAAAAGTGTGCTTTTAGAAACTCTTTATTAATCATTACTATTGAACATCGAATAAGCAGATATCCTGTCTGTGTTCTTTTAGCTGTGTTTCGATAGCTCTAAGGTTGGATTTACATATATAAGGCTCGATGGAGTCTATTCTTATGCTCATGGGATCCCCGTCAGGTGTGCCGTGCCTATTTAATTTAATAATTTTTTAAAAGGAAAAAGACTCGGACGTCATATCATGACGTAAAATAACATAGAAGTAAATTTTGGAAGACATGCATATTTACGCTTATCATGCGACTGGTGATATCGCATGAACATACTCCATTTTGTTTAAATGAATACGTAGCAAAAATAATAAAAGTAGAAAAAACATTAAAAAGGCGCCCTAGATTTTTCGTGAAAACGTCGGGATAAAATCATAAAACAAGTAATTTTGTATTAATATGTAATTTAATTATCAATCTCTTTAATACAATATTTACACAGAGTACTATAATGGTTGCAGAATAGATAAATCACAAGAGATTTATCTATCTATCTAGATTATTATATTATTATCTATCTAGATTTATTTTTCTATCTATCTTTTTTAGAGTAGCTTTTGATGGCGCCATCTGCAAACAGTATATAGAACTACATTTTCATGCGCAGTAAAACATTTACTAGAAATGCTCGTATTTCCCGTATTATTCAAATTTTTGAATTCAAATTTTAACACAATGTTTCTTTTGCCTATTGTCACGTTACGTTGACTCTTTTGAGCAAAGTAAACTTTAGTGATGATACTTCGTCATCCATCTATAAAGGACTCTAGTAGATTTCAATATAATTATCATTTCATTTTATTTAATTTTTAACCATTTATTTTAGATAAGAAATAAAATGGTTTCCTGCTTTGTTACTTTTGTCATGTGACTTTGAATTGACTTCATCGTCACGTCACTTTTATTGACTCCATTGAGTAAATAAAATGAAACTTTGCGATGATATTTTGATAAGAATCGATAAAGAACTTCAATCGATTTTGATTTCTTCATCTTTTTATTTCATTCATTTTCATTTATTCATATAAGTTAAATAAAATAAAATCATTGCATCGGGTTTTTATACCACAATCTAAATACGGATTTAATTTAAATTATAATTAAATCCAACAGTATCTTATACGTCGTACATGTGTACCCTAGACCATAGGCGGTGGAGCTCTTCTATTTTGTTACTTCTTCCTTTAATAAAATTAAGTCTCAAAGAATTATCTATTGCTCATAAATAGTTTATTTTAGTACATACTATAGAATTTTTATTACTCACATAGAATATTTTATTGCAGTAATAAAAGCACTTTCAAGTGCATTATAGAGGAGGCTATTAATCTTCACATGTGATAAAATTTTATCAAATTAACTCTTCATACATTTTTCCTATCAAATGTATTTTATAAAAATCCTTAATATAGGTCCTTTTTATACCCTGCCTTATAATTAAAAGTCAGACAATTTCATGAAAAAATATTTTGAGCTAATGCATTACGGATAGAAAGAAAATTATTTCTACGACATTTAACATATAATTTATTTCTTTTCTAGATTTTAAATTTTGTAATAATTTTTAATAAGATAATAGCTTGTTTATTTAAGACGAGAAGATTATTTCTGTTTGTAGGAAAGAAGCCATAGTTGTTCCATTTTATTGTGGAAAGTTAATGATATAAACTTGTAAATTTTTAACTAGTTTCGGTTTAATACAATTTATTTCAAGTACTATAAAATGCATATTACATAATATTCGGAAAATAATACATATTCGTGTCAGAATATATTGTGATGTTTTCTTTCCCACGAGAAAAGAGTCGAGTACCTTGCACTTCAACCGCAAGCCAACTACACCTGGTAGTCATTAAGAAGACATTCGCGAAGGTAATAGCTGCAAGCGGAGAGCGACCACAATAGACAAGAATAAATATCTGTCAGAGAGCGCATTTGGATCAGCTATCAGGAGATTAGCGGTGCTCTTTCATGTCACACCTGTATAGCTCCTGTGGTTATGAAACTCGGGAACCATCCCACGGTCGGAATTGACCATTGGGGACATGGAAGTTTAGTCGTTGGTCGCCTGGGAGACCGATTGTCCAGTGGAATGAAAGGAAGGCGGACCTCCACCCTTTGAGGTACGGACAAAAACGGGGGTGTTGAAGTTGGAACGAGAAGAGCGGTGAAGAACCGAATTAGGGAGGTTCGAAACGGCGTTTCAGTCTCCAGCAGTGCGAAAGAGCTGTGTGACCAGCTCTGTATTAAAGTCCCGAATTTATTCGGACTTGAACAACGATCACTGAGAATCAGCAATTATTTCCGAAATCTCGGCTTATCGAATTTCGAGCACTCTTTGTAGTCTCGTGCTTAGGCTATCACCCTGATAGGGAAATTAGTCAGGATCTCCATCTCTTGTGGAACTCTGACTCCATCGAACTTTTAAACTCAAACGAACGAACTGTGTTTATAATCATTTAGTCCAGATTTCTTATGTCTATTTAAGTTATAGCTGTGTACGTAATAAATTACGTAGGTCAACCTAAGCATTGCACTTATTTGTTCACACTTGGTCGCCCGTAGGCCAAGACACCACTATATTCACCACTAAGTAAAAACAAAATGAGTAAAAAGTCATTCGAATCAATTGTAAATGTACCACGTATTGTCCATAGTTAGAGACAACTCTAGTTCACAATTACAGGAAAAGCTAGAGTACATTCAACTTAGATAATCCTGAATGTGACCTTATTGTATGTAAAATTAATCGACATACTTGAGCAGTGAAACCTTAAAAATTTAAATATTATTAACAAAATTAAACACACTAAACAATAAATTCATATTCTGAAAAAAAATTCTTGAATCTAGAGTTCTGCAACACCTCTAAATAAGCTGACCTTGGTGCCGATGCATGATTAAACTATTCTACGAAAGTAAACCCTTATATCAAGATAAGGTTTCGTATCAAAAGAATCCAGCTTCATTTTACTGTAATAAATAAAAAAAGTTATAAAGATTAGTATCGACCAGGTCGCTAAATGGTCCACGCTACAAAATGGCCACATAAACAAGTTCATTTGTCAAAAGGACATGCCAACAATATGCTGAAGTTTATTGGTAAATCAAACCAAAACCACCAAAAACACAAACAATTCAGAAAATCCCGCACGTCTCCAGAACTATTAAAACAAATTAATTCCACACTTAAAATTGACTGGACGTATACCAAATGGACTACAGTTTACTAGATAGCTTTCAATCTCATTTGTTGTTTTGCTTTCTGTTGTAACTTCTCAGTTTTAAAACTTCCTCGCATTCTTTTTTTTCAATTTTCCGCATTAATCCTGGTCGATTCTAGGCAATATTTCACTTTTATCTGCTCGGTGCTGAAAGACCTCGCTCATTATTGATCAGGCTATTAAGAACTATCGAAAAGGAAACAGAATTAAGATTCCACGCATTAGGCTTAGCATAATGGCGGCCATTAGCGAGAAGATGAACAACAACACGGTTGTGGGTTTCGTTTTAAACGGGTGCATGTTTAAAATGAAGTGCGCTTTTCTAATCCGAATGGTAAATAGGAAGACAAATCTTGCTACGACAGATATTCCGGGCTATAAATTAGAACAGGCTTTGGAAGCATCTGATAGACAGCCTCAGTAAAAAATTTTGAATCACCCACAAATGAACTGATCGAAACCAATTCAACTTGTAATTCAATATTAATGCAATATTAAGAATTGACTAAGAGAATTCCCGCCGATGTGGAATACATTATATGGAATAACGTCGTATAAATAGCATAATGTCTGTTGGAATTTCCGACTTATAAAATTAGGGGATATTTCAAAGCGAATATGCAGGATTAATTCATATTTTAAACCGAAGATGATATATTTAGAGTTTTAATAGGCTTTTTGCAATCATCCCGATTTTTAAACATGTACCAACGAGTGCAACTGTTATCCTCTTTACGTTCTGGTATATTTATGACGCGTTTCGTATGAAGCTTCATTGTGCAGGGAAGCGAGTTTAGCACGAATTTTGAATCTCTTTCTGTGGACTAAATGTGTCCAAAATTTGATATAAATATAAAATTTTAGTGTTCAGACTATATAAAAACTACCTAGCTTAGTATGGTTTTTTATTATGGTGATCTTATACAAATGGTCAGACTATTAGTCAATCTATCATTTGTCGGATGTGGTCCAAAAAGAGATTTTGTCTACGTTTTGATGTAAAAAACATATACTAAAATACATACCTCTAGCTTGTTTAAGTTTTAAATTGTCGGCAACATATATATGGACAGATGGACCGAAAGATCGGCAACTCGTGGACTGTTTTGGTAAAAATGTAATAAAGATATACACTTCTGAGGCGTATGGTTTATAACCATACGCCTCAGCAGTTTTCTTGTAAATTAAACAGTGCTGGAACATTCTTACCTAGGTGGTATTGTTGTTTGATTGGAGGTGTGGGTTGATAGGCTGATTTAGAGGGTAAGAAGGTAATCACTTCACAATAAAATATTTTTCATTATTAAAATGTATAATTGTCTTACCAGGTATTGGTATTCCGTCGAATAACAAAATATCAAGAATGAAACAATGTATATTTTAAAATTGTTTTATTTTTGATCAAACATTAATATAATGTACTGCAGTTCAAATCATGATTGTAATAAACTGTTTCAAATCTTTTTTTATTTATCTTAATTTCCCGTTATACTAAAATTAAACAATTTCAACGAAGTCAAGTAATATAGAAAATATGATGGGGCGCATCAGTGGCTTAATACTTTTAATAATTTGAAATACCAATCATATGTTCAAAGCTAAATATAAGGCGGAGGCTGAGCTGTTTCTGTAGAACAGAGGTTCCCAACCTGTGGTACGCGTACCCCTAGGGGTACGCGAAGGACTAGTTGGGGTACAGGAAATCAAATTTGGTAATGGCGGAAACAAGAACACATAGGGAATTAAAATAGTAACAGAATTTGTTTTCCCAAGTTAATTCAAGCTACTTAATAGCAATACCATTTGAAAAGTTGTTTATTACAGAGTGTAATTTTTAGCCATAAGTTAATGCGAAATTATTTTAATGCAGATTCCATTTGTTTTGGCGTTGAACTAATACTATTGTAAAAATGCAATAAAATGTAAAATCGGAAATAAGTCCAACAAATATTATTCATTCGAGTCATTTGACTCTTAAGCTAACATAAGGCCTCAATATTAATGATAAAAACTTCTTTGCATAGACGGATGGTTGTTGTTTTTGGTGGGGGGGTTGGATAATAGGGGGTACGCGAAAATATAAAGATTAGTCGAGGGGTACGCGAGGGAATAAAGATTGGGAACCCCTGCTATAGAAGAAGGTATTATCCAATTTTCCCCTCTTTATTTTCCGCAAAAAGACGAGAAGCAATGCTGTAACTAACGTTCCGGTTCTACTACACCCCCGACATTCCCAATATAGTCTATGTAGGTTACAATTTTCGGTTATCATGTTCCCACTACACGTATGGACAGATTTGCTTAAGTTTAGTTATATTAACTTCCCGTTTTTAGCAACATGGGGGCTATTTTGGGACGGACTTCTAGTCCAGTAAACGAAGGGTTTGAAAAAAACAAAAAATAATATTGTTTTGGAAATTGGTACACATGTTCGTTAGGGGCTTATGATGAACATACTAAAAGTCCCCGGTCCTGGAAGGGGTGAGGTCGCGGCGCTATCTTGGATTTCATCCCTTTTTTTTTGGTTTTACCTGAATATCTCGAAAACTATTAAAAATTAAAATCACACGTCAATTAACAAATTAAAGAGCGTTCGATTTCCTACGGATAGGTACTTTTCATTTTTCTTCAGGATTTAATAGTTTTTGAGATAATTTGTCTCAAAAATCTTAATTGATAGTACAATAAACGAAGGGTTTGAAGTAAAACAAAAAAATCAAATAGTTTTGAAAATTGGTACAAATTTTCTCGAGGGTCTCTCGTTGAACATAGTAAAAGTCCCCGATCCTGGGGAGAGAGCTCGCGCCGCCATCTTTGATTTACCCCCCCCCCTATTTTTAGTTTTTCCCGAATATCTCGAAAAGTATTCAATTTCCAAATTACAATTTATTTAACAAATTAAAGAGCGTAAAATTCCCTACAAATACATACTTTTTCTTTTCTTCCAGATTTAATAGTTTCCGAGATAATGGGTCTCAAAGGTCATCGCCATCTTGGATTTCATCCCCTTTTTTTAGTTTCTCTTGAATATCTCAAAATCTATTCAATTTTTTAAAAACATGTAAACAGCAAATTAAACAGCGTAAAATTCCCTACAATTTTTTGCTTTAATTTTGTTTTTGCTTTAATTTTGTTTTAGCTTTAATAGTTTCCGAGATAAAGGGTCTCAAAATTTTCCGCCATCTTGGATTTTATCCCCCCTTTTCTTAGTTTTTCTTGAATACCTCGAAAACTATTCAATTTTCAAATTACATGTAATGCAGAAAATAGATTATCATAAAATTCCCAACAAGTTCAAGCTTTTATTTATTTTTTTTAGCTTTAGTAGTTTCTGTGATATGTAAGAAAAACTAAGACGTGGGGATAAAATCGAAGATGGCGGCAAATGTTGAAACCCATTATCTCCGAAACTATTGAAGCTGAAACAAAAATAAAAGCATATATTTGTAGAGAATTTTACAGTTTTTAGTTTGTTGATTACATGTAATTTGAAAATTGAATAGATTTCGAGTTATTCAAGAAAATTTAAAAAAGGGGGGGGATGAAATCCAAGATGAAAATAACATTTGAGACCCATTATCTCGGAATCTATTAAATCTGGACGAAAAACAAATATATTTTCTTTTAGGGAATTTTACGCTGTTTAATTTGTTAAATTAATTATAATTTGAAAATTGAATACTTTTCGAGATGTTCAGAAAAAGCTAAATATGCGGGGATGAAATCCAAGACGGCGGCGCGACCTCCCCCCCCCCCCCCAGGATCGGGGACTTTTACTATGTTCAACAAGAGACCGTCGAGAACCAATTTTAAAAACTATATGATTTTTGGTTTTTCTTTCAATCCTTCGATTATTGTACTATCAATTAAGATTTTTTACAAATTTATTCGTTTTGAGACAAATTATCTCAAAAACTATTAAAGTTTGAAGAAAAATCGAAGTACCAATCTGTAGGGAATCGCACGCTCTTTAATTTGTTAAATCACATGAATATCTCGAAAACTATTCAATATTGAAATTACAAGAAAACCTGAAAAGGGGTGGGGGGTAAAATCCAAGATGGTGCCGCGAGCTCACCCCAGGATCGGGGACTTCTAGTGTGTTCATCATAAGCCCCTCACAAACACGTGTACCAATTTTCAAAACTATATGATTTAATACTTTTTTTATCCCCATTTTGGACCTTCGTTGACTGGACTATTCGTAATTTTGAATTGCGGTCAGATGACGAGGACGGTACATAAACTAGCTCCCCTCTCCAAGCTTCCACACCACACCAGCGGGAGGACGTTTGATTCACTCTTCGTGTGATTTAACGTGCAACAAGTCCAATACACGGCGGATCTTAAGTGGAATCGATCAGTTTTCGAATCTGGAGTCCGTCGCCCACCCCCCCCCCCCCCCCCACCCCCTAAGGGCGGGGTTGGGGGGTGGGACCGGACCACCGAGGACTCGGACTTCCTCACTTTTTTGGATTTTGTCCCAAATTTGATATAGATATAGAGTTTTGGTGTTAAGATCATAAGCTTTCATCTCTTCGGTTCTATTTTGGAGTTACGTGTTCGAAGGCAGACATAATTCCTAATAAGGTATTTTACGACAAGGACAAAAGCTTGGAGATTCCTCAAATCTCTAGATCAGTGGTTCCCAACCTTTTTGGTTGTGAGGACCATCTGTTATGTAAAAAATATTTTGTGGCCCACTAACTAAATATACAAGTAAAAAATAGAAACACATATATCTATATACAGGGTGTCCGCACTTGTCGTGATCCAATAGCTAATTTCTAAACCGTTAGAGATAGACATGTAGTTCCAATTGGAAAAATACTTTAAATGAAGGGAAGAATTATATGTTTTTTTGAGTGAATAAACATATTCCTGAAAAAATTACTAAATCTAAATATTTTTACAGTCTCCCGGTCCTATCAATCATAGTTAGTAAAATATTTTTGACACTCTAACATTTTAAACAAAAAAAGTCCCATTCTTGTGCGACTAAAACTGACCGAGTTATGGAGCTTTGAATATCACTGACTTAGACAACTTTACACCATTTCAATAGCCGTCTTGCAGACGATTCACCAATCAATGCGCAGCACTTGGTCGACGAGGCCGCTGATTGGTAAAAATCACGAAATGCAAAGCTCCATAACTCGCTCAGTTTAAGTCGCTGAAGAGTGGGACTTTTTTTGGTTAAAATTTTAAAGTGTCAAGAATATTTTGCTAAATATGACTGATAGGACCGGTGGAACCGTATATAAAGTTAGAATTCGTAATTTTTTCAGAAATATATTTAGTGAATCAAAAAAAACAAAATATAATTCTTTCCTTCATTTAAAGCATTTTTCCAGTTGGAACTATATATCTTCCTCTAACGGTTTATAAATTAGCTATTGGACCACGATAAGTGCACTCCCTGTATATTAGATGCCCTTATATGCTAGTAATTAGTGAAGCTTACTGTAAAAGGAATAAAAATATATAAAGCAAGAAACAAGTGAAGACTCTTGAAGCTCCCCTGACTTCGGCTCTTGACTAGCATTTCACGGCCCATTAATACGCTATCCGAGGCCCACAAGTGGGCCGCGGCCCATGGTTGGGAACTACTGCTCTAGGTCATATCTTGTTGCGATTACAATACTTTTCCTTTTTATGCTTCGTATACGAGAAAGTAAAAATTATTCTTAAATTACTTCCACGGCTATTTGATAAAATCCAAATTGTAATGAATCTATCACGTGCGAGATAATCAGTCCCGAATTCAGTTTTCCCTCAGTTTGCGATTCCTGATACATTATTCCATCCGATTTCTCCTCCCGCCACCGCACTAAGCAGTCGGGAATTGATGATAAAATCCACCCAGTTATCCCTTTCTCCCCTGAAACGGGGAAAAATCAAATTATAAAAGAGCACATTGAACACCTTTTTTGTATATAAGACTCCAATAAAATAAAAAGCAAGATAACTGCAAAATCTCGTTCAGAACCCGAACCACGAAGACGCTAACATTTTAATACAGTTCCGAAACAACCTATTCTACTCCCTACTAAATTATTAACCCAAGGGGCTATAAATTTTGCATCCATATACTTATAAAACAGAGAAACGGAATACATAAAAAGAAGGTTGGTTTATCCAATGTAGCCGATTTCAGATGCATTTTTAATACCCCTGATGCTACCTCTCGTTTTTCGAACTTGAAAGTTGGGCAAGAATAGAATAATGTATCAGGATTTTTTCTGTCAGGGTTCGCTTTGTGTACCAATGTTGGACGTTTTGGTTGAACAAAAGGAAATTATTTAAGAGGTTTTTATGGAACGAAATGTCGTGAGTTTAGATTTGTAGTTTTAAGAAGACTGCTATTTGGTATCAGGATGTAAATTACGATGACAATCCTTTTTACCCTCAGTTAGCAGCAATCATTGATAAGACTTAAGATTGCGGTACGGTCTCGTCGCCAAGCTCTCGAAACGTTTGCCAATCGTTATAATGTTTGTCAAATAGCCGCCAACCTAAATACTAGAAAAAACGGTTGGATTCTCACAATTGGCGAGTTATCGCTTGAAAAAAAATTATACCGTAGTTCGTATCTATTAGATATTGCGGCTAGAATATGTAGAGAATTAAATAAAATAAAGCAAAAATTGATAAACAATAAGATAAATTTTAAAATTACAAATTTATGCAAGATTTTTAAAATGTATGTTGTAGCGCGCAGTATACCGCTGCAAACAACAAACAAAGGAAGGCAAAAAAAACATTTAGGGGAAGTAAAAAGACAAAGAAAATAAATCCGATAAAACTGAAGTAAACAAACAAGGAATCCATTAAGCCTACTTCTTCAGGGGCTACAGGATTTTAATTCGAAATGGATTCAAAAAACTTGGGATATTTTTCTGTAAGAAGCTCGACTTTCTTCAAAAAAACAGCTTCTCGTAGCTTCCCAAGTGAATACAAGATAGAATTGGAACTCACAAAGGAATTTTTATAAACAACAAACAAACTCAATATCGCCAATAAGATTAATTTTTTAAAAAATTTAAAGAAAATATTAGCCATCGGGCACTTTTATGTCCATTGCGACTAGCGGACGTTTAATAGGTAAATGAATATAAAACCAGTCCATTAGCAATTAAAGCAATGATTTGGATCATCATTTTTTTAATTGTCATGCTTTGTCTGTGAAGTCAATATATTATCGTCCTTATTTTTATTATATGACGCGTGTCAATCAAGTCTATATTTTATTACATTTCATAACTCAATTATATAAATATTGTGAAATCGTTTATCATTTTTTTCTTAAATTCGCTACAAGATGACCTCACTCATAAGCAATCCGAATTTACTTAAAATTTATAGATTAACTGATAATTTAATTTTGAAAATATGAAGTACCGTCATTAACAATACAAAACTGTACATAATTTCAGAACTCTGGACCATGAAGACGTTAGTAAAAAATTGATTACAATATTCCATTTTAATAAACACGAAACAAATCGAGGGGTAACCAAATACCCCAATTAACAAATTTATACCCTGAAAAATATTGAGAATTTTGCAGTTTCGTAATGCCTATAAACGAGCCGTTCCTCAACAAGAATTATTATAGATCTATTCTACGGAAGTAAGGCCTTCCGGCAAATAATTAAAAATTGAAAAAAATCCAAATAATTTTATCAGGTTGTCATCCACAAGATAAAGTTTCACATTTATTTTAGTATTGTTAAGAAAAAATCATTAACTTTAACTTTCCACAAATCACCAAATGACCCATGATACATAATGGCTATATTAACAATTTAGTTCCGTAAAAAGACATACAAAATACACTTCAGCATTTTGGTAACAAATCAACACTACTTACATAACCATCAGATTTGCTTTTCACCACCGCACAGAATCAGAAAATCCCGTTCGTCTCCAGAACTATTAAAACCAATTTACTCCATACTTAAAACTCAAAACCAAATGTAGCTGCAGTTTATCAGATAGCTTCCAATCTCATTTGTTGTTTCACTTTCTATACTGAAATTTTGCAGTTTTGAAACTTCCTCGCAGTTCTTTGCTTCAGTTTTCAACATTAATCCTGGCTGACTCCCGGCAATATCTCACTTTTATATGCTCCATGCTGAAAGACCTCGTTTCCGTCTCATTATAGATCAGGCTATTACAAACTATCGAAAAGGAAACAGAATTAAGATTCCAGACATTAGGCTTAGCATAATGGCGGCCATTAGGGAGAAGATGAATAGCAGCACGGTTGCGGGTTTCGTTTTAAACGGCACATGTTTAAAATAAAATACGCTTTTCTAATCCAAATGATAAATAAGAAAGCCCCGTCTTGCTACCACCAAGGATATTCCGGATGATAAATCAATGGAAGCTTAAGATGTATCTGAAATCCAGCGATCACCAAAGTTCCGTATCGTCTGCAAATGCACTGGAAGATATCAACTCAATTTGTAATTCAGTATTAAGAAATGACTAACAGAATTCGTGGGTTGTGGAACATATCATATGGAACAATGTCACATAAATAACACAGTGCCTGTTAGAATAACCTGCTTATGAAAGTTAGGGAATATTCCATTCCGAATTGGAAGCGATGAAGAAAGAAGCCTTTGATTTTTTTTTATTGAAGAAAAACACCAGAAAAGCAAACGATAGGTCAAAAAGTTTGATTGTGCATCGGGAACGGTAAGCAAACAATGACTTCGACACGTTTTGAGCTGAAAGTTGCGCTGGAACAAACCAGCTAGAGTGCTCCCCAAAACTTTCTCGTATACTTTCCCAAAAAGGTGCTGTTTCCTTTCCCCCGCGTGGATAAAAAAATTCGAACCTACTGTAACCCAGACTATCAGATGGTTTCTCATTGTAGACTATAGTGATTGTAAAATATTCACGCAAAGAATCAAATTCAAAGAGATGCGTAGCGATTAAATGCGAACCGATTTTCCACTCTTACCGTCTCAAGGGCAAAGCGGCGTCATCCATCCGCGTGCACAGGCATTGCTACTAGTTCGCATGCGCATGGAGTTCATTTCAACAGTGAACAAGTATGCGATTATACAGACCGACAGACAGTCAACCTTTTGACGGGTTTGTCCCAAAATTTTATACGGACCTACATTCATGACGATAAAACTGTGTACAAAATTTTATCCATCTAGCTATTCAAGTTTTTGAGTTAGAGTGTTCGCATGACCGCGGACAGACCGACAGGCAGACTTCCCGTAGACGGATTTTGTCCAAAATTTGATAGAAACCTACAAATTATGTTTAAAGACTACATACCAAGTTTCATCCCCGTAGATCTAATAGCTTTCGAGTTATCGTGTTCACAGACAGACATAATTCCAAAATTGTGTTTTGTGGACTCGAGGAGGTCTAAAACGTGGAGATTCGTCAAAATCTCGAGTTTGAATTTTTTGACGATTACAATACTTTCTCTTTGTGTACATCGTGTACGAGAAAGTAAAAATCATGTCCATGCGACATCACTATCAGTATGTATTGGCAGTTTTGAGTGTTACATATGCGCATTACTGAACAGTCAACGTGTGGCACTCTCACCCAGTTCGACATGCCTCTTTTCATCTCCGCCAACTTGACACGTACTACTCAATCACGATGATTGTGTTTGCGGCTCATTTGTATAACCGAATATATTTCTTTATTTCTATGTTGTGTGTTTTTCTGGTGCTTTTGTTTAGAAAAAATTAATAGCCGCCTTCGGCGACCAGCTGTTCGCCCGTAAAATTAAAAGCCTGTGGCTATGCCTGCAACTTGGCGAAATAAATTGGCGAATTGGCTGTAGTAGAAGCTGAGCGACTCTGCGAAATGTTTATTGTAGTTTCTCTCGAAAATGGAAGCGGCAGGTGACCGTTCGTGGTGCCACAAATTTTCAGATGGAATAAAAATTGTCGAAATCGGTCCAGTGGTAGAAACTGGGGTTATCTAATGGTTTTTTCCCCATAGAGAATGTGCAGTGGCGTATAGTTTATTCGATTTCTCTCGAAAGAGTAGTGCAGGTGCCAAAGGAAATTGAGTACCCAAAATGTGAGGACATAATTTTTATACGTGAGACCCCAAATAACAAAAAACCGGATGTTCCCAGCAGCTGTGTTGGTCCCTTCCCCCACTAGCCCCGTTGCAAGCGAACCGTTCAGTGTGTTTATGCGTCAGTAGGAAAAAAATACATTGTGAGTAACGGTATATTTTATCGTGTTTACGCAATATAATTTGAGTTTTCTCTTATTTGAGTGGCTATTTAAAGATTGTTTTATTAAAACACGTGAGCAATGCCGCTACAAGTGATAAATGTGAAGAGAAAAATACAGAACGAGTTATCGTGTTTGTTTTGTGACAAAGCATGCGACTTGGTTAAGGAACCAAACCCGCAATCCTTCATAAATATTCTTACAAGCAAGGAAAGTCGCTTCCCAGCAATGTGAGTCTTATGGTTGGGAAGAGAGTTTTACAGGGGTAAGTATGGGATGACCGGCAGCAGCCACGTCTGGAGCCCTGAATTTGGCGACAAATTTGGCGACTTTGGCGGCGAAATATGGGATCTCAAAGGTGCTGGAATCTTCTCGATATCTCTATTAGCAGAGGAGATACGCTTGAATGTACTAGATGGTTCCCTGTGACGTCACGGCCTGCCGCGGGAGACTATATAAGGAGAGCGCTTGGATGACGGAGGTAAGGTTGATCGACTGGGATCGCCTTGGAGTTCTATCCGCAGTGCGAGCTAGTAAGTATTGAGTATTAGTAGTGTTGATCCATTGGGAACGACTTTAGATTTTCGTCTGCAGTGCGAGCTAGGAAGCTGGTAACCTGAGAGCTATTTAAAGTGCAGTTATTGTCGTTACTAGTTATTTGCTGACTGTTTGTGTTGTTAGATAACAAAGTGCTGAACTGTTATTACCTGTGAATTGTTGTCTGTTTACATTGGTAATCTGTGAAAGAACTATTGTTTCCTGTACCTGTGCTACGTGTTTTCCTGCACATTTGTGAATAAACCTTCATTCTCCATTATCCTGCGTGTTGGACTGTTTACACCATACATCCACAGAAAGACTTTTGTAACAATATTCAAAAAGTAGTGATGACGTCAGTGACAAGTTAAAAAATAATCCAGAGTTCACTGCACCAGGATGTTTATGGCATCGAGGTTGTATGGTAAATTATGTCAGTGAAGAAAAAATAAGGCGTCCAGAAATAGCATTAAAAAACAAGATGTGTTTATCTCAAATGCAGAAACAAGTGTTTCAGGTAGCAGAAATTATTCGTCAGTTAATAATGGGGCCTTTAGACGTTAATAAATAGCAGAAATGTTTAATCTGCGGTAAATTAACAAGGAACAAGAATAAACATCTTTTATAGTACTCCGAACTTTCAGCAACGCAGCAAATTTTTAATACTTCACGTAATAAACAAGATCATGTTTTAACACAAATTAGCACTTGTAAACAACCGGAGAATATGTTTACAATCGATTTGAGATACCACAAACAATGTCTCCGTGATTATTTAAGACTAAAGAGAAATTCTGAACTTGCTGCAGGTCGACCTCCAGTTAATATACCACAAGAAATAATTATGGAGGCAATTGATAACATATCTAGACGTCATAAAAGTTTCATATGAAATAAAAAATTGTCGAAATCGGTCAAGTGGTGGGGACTGGGGGACTGTACCTCTTGTTTTGTCAATTATTTCAAATATCTAGATATTCATTTTTTTTTTTAATATCTCCTAATTTTTGTAAGCACTGTATTTTATAGATAAAATATGGCTGAGATTCTGAAAAAAACACTTTATCAATAAAATATTTAAAATTATTTTCATTTGATTGAAATTTTATTTTAATCAGATTTAGTTTATGGTATTTGATTCTAAATGAAAGATCTTTCTTTTGCTTGTGTTTATTTTTATAAATTTTATTCATTTATTTTTATTATATTTTTTGCTTATTGTTATGAGTGTTTATTTATTACGTATTTTTGTTTGGTGTTATGAAAGTATCTTCAGCTCAAGATGAATGTTGTTTGCTTTGTATTGTATTTGTATTGAAATTATTGCATTGAATTATTATTATTGTACAATCATGTGTGTTAATTTTTTTTATTTTCCGTCAGCATATTTACATACGTTCCCCGACATTTGCTCACTTAAAGATACTTTTGATTTTCATTGCGAGACTGCTGTAGCCCAGAGCATTTTACGCAGTGCACGAAATAATGGAAAAGAAAGGATGAAAAATCAATAAAGTAAAAAAAGCAATTCCCAATTTGCAAGCCAAGAACCTTTTTCTGCAGCGTCTTTGTGAAAACTGAAAAAAAATTTCAACGCCTACAGGAAATTTTGTTTAACAGCTTCATCTCCCAAGTAAAAAGTGATTTCTGTCATGATTATTATGGAGAATAAATTATCTTCCAGACCTTATTATTTAGTAATCAAAAGAGTTGACATTCTCTTTTATCTTTTCATCATAAATTGGAAAGCAGTAAGACATAAAAAAATTATCATAATAATTCAGAAGAGAAAAATGTATTGTGCTTGAAGTGAGCGTGAACAAAAAAAAAAGAAATGCTTTGTATTGATACATTTCATGCAGAAAAATGTAGTCAAAATTTGGGGAAAAAATTCATAAAAAAATTGTTTTATTGTTTTTCTTGTTTTATCGCTGTTTCGAACTTTGAAATTATCTTTGTTATTATTCTCGTACATATATAATCATAAAAATTAATTAAGGTTTATCAAGATTTAAACTCTTCGGATAATTTGTAAATTTGCTATTCTATTATTTTAATATTTGTCTTTTTTTCTAGTCTTATATATCCTGAAATATAGTAAAAATGGCAGTTGAAAGGTTATTTTTTAGGTTTCAGGCAAATATTAATTACGTAATCTTAGAATGTCTGCTTTTTGTGTTTTTCTACCAGTTAAAAGTAGCAATTTTCCATTTTGAATTTTTCTATTTCATTAAATGAAAGAAAACATAAAAACACCAATTTCAAAAATGTGCACGAAACGAGGTATAATATATCAGTAAACGCGAAAGTAGAGGGTGGAACTTTCCCTCTTTTTCTGATGTCAATTTTCAGATGCCTGTTGCGTCATACTGCTCGTGACTCATCTGTGGACTTCGGCGTTTCCTCTGTGATACGTCCGGAGGATGCAAACTCTTATTAGGAGAAATGAACAGAACGCCCGCTATGTGTTAGTACACGAGAAAGTCTAGGATAGAACAATTCCGGTGGTTTTAACCCTGAAAATGTAGTAAATTTTATTTTAGCCTTGAAGAACTCTCTCTCGGAAAAATCCAGATTTACAATTCATTGATGCGTTTACGTCACATTTGAAGCAGTATAAGATCAATTTGGGGATCGACCTCGTAATTTTGAATAACGATGAAAGACTGGTTGGTAGAAAATTGAGACTATATGGCTGATTACACTATTCTCAAAACTTCCAGGAGACACCAATGTGGTGGTGTTTGCGCAAGAAGGCAAATTTGATTAAGCTTTAGTCCCACATTCACGTTGGATCTTTCAGTGAAATTGGGTTTTGAACCAGTAACCTTCGAACCTTGCAGCTGAAACTGCCCCACCTGGTCATTGGGGAGCATATTTACAAACCCTACCCTGATAAATCAAAGGAAATCGGACAATGTCATTGGTTCGCTTCGCCGAGAGCCGGTCTTTGCTCTCGCATTTAGCGCACAGAAATCATAACAAAACAAGTTACTGAATGTGATCTTTGAATTAGTTTAGGTTTCCGTTGCTTGGACTTCACGAATTTCGATCTACGATACGAACGTAAGTCTCAATTTTATTTAGTCGAGCGATTATTCTTTTTAATTTTTACTCACAAATAATTTGGATTTGGCTGAGCAAATTCGCTTGAATATTACTGTGGAGAGTTTATTCGACAGATACCAAATGGAAAGGCAGAAAATCATGCCCAACAAAAGAAAGATTTGTTTACTGGTAAGTTCTGTTTCGTTAGCGAGCAAACAACAAATGCGAGACAAAGATATATGTTAGGATATTGCTTAAATTTGTATCCGAAGTCATTCAGTAAATATATCGTTGTTTTGTTATGATTTCCGTACGCTAAGTGCGAGAGCAAAGAATGTCGTCACCGGCTCTTCGAAGCTAGTCAATGATATTGTCCGATTTCCTGCCTTTGATGTATCAGGGTAGGGTTTGTAAATATGCCACTGGGGAGCCTCATTCAGGTTTTAAATAAGCTGAATATTCAGAGTTTTAATCGGAGATACCCATTTTGCAATCCTTTCCAATTTGTAAACATGTATCAAACCAGCATAAGTGTTTTCATCTTGGCTTTCTCGTATGCCGTCGCGTAACAAGCAACATCGCCTATCTCAATTTTTTGAAATTTCAAAGAGGAAGGAAATGATCAATGTTTCACAACCACTAAAGAATATTTCTTAATTTCTTTCCACATCTGCTAGGAATATGCTGTCTCATGTTTATATCGGATGTTAAATAAATTCAAAAAATTCTTCATTGGTTGCGAAAGATTGAGTATTTTCTCGCTCTTTGAAATTTCAAAAAATCGAGATAAGCGGTGTTGCTTGTTAACCAACGATATTTACATAATATGGCGCGTTTCGTCTTGAACTTCGCAGTGTAGAGAAGCGAACTGAGCATGAATCTTCATCCTCCTCCAGTTGACAAAATGTGTCCAAAATTTGATGCAATTAAAACAAGTTTAGTGTTCAGATCGCATACTTAAAATATGGCTCTTTTCGATTTTTGATTATCTCAGACAGTCATTCAGGCCTTTGGCGTATTTAATACAACAAGAATGTCAAACTCAAATGCTATAGTGCAGTGGTCCCCATCCCCGGGCCGCTGACCGGTACCGGTCCGTGGATCAAATGGTACCGGGCCGCCCAAGGAACATTTATTTGCATTTCAACTTGACTGTCTTCCTTCAAATCTTGTGATCGATTTCTTACCCCCAGATGGAACCGTCTCGTTGCAAAAAAAACAAGCTCAGGGTTCTCATTAATTTAGCATTCTAGTGAGTTAAAATGTTAAATCACTTTATATTCATTTTTTGGTGTAACTGTATTTTATTTTGAATATGTTTAAATATTTGTTTATTAAAAAACCAATTATTAAAAAATGTTTTTAATGTTTAAATAGAATTAAATGAAAATTATTAAATCAAAACGATCTAAAATATAAACAATCATCCCCCCCCCCAGAGGGCCGCGGTGGTAAAATTATCAAACGTTGACCGGTCCATGGCGATAAAAATGTTGGGGAGAACTTCTATAGTAGACCAAATAAGCCATAACTAAGCTTATGTGGGCCGCAAAAAAAGAAAAAAAATTACAGCCAAATATTTCTAAAATTTAAGCCTCACAGCTGAATATTACTTTCAAATCTAAGCAGCGTTGGATCTCGATTACCTCCATTTCCTTAGGGGCCGTCTACAAATGATGTCACTCTTGGAGGGTAACAAGAAGTGTGACATCGCATATTTTGGTTAAAATAAAAACATTTAAAATCAGCAGATTAATTTTTGAAGCTATTTTGAAATTACTAGAATTTGAGGGTATTTTTTTAATCGGGACTGAAACAACTTTTATGTGATTTTTTTCACTTATATTCCTTTCTTTTCGAAAAAGGCATTCAGGAAGGATTCTAAGAGTATAGTAGCAGCAGAAATTCTTCACCATTAGAAGAAAACCTCCCCCCTGTCACACCCTTGAAATGTCCAACAAATGATAGGTCGCCCCACCTGGGTGAGTGATAGAACTGGTAGTGGCACAAACAAGTTGATCTTATTGAGGCATTTTTTTTAAATTCAATCTGTTTAAGAGTATTTTGTGTTCAAAGATAAAATTTAAAGCAAAATATTTCAAATTCCAAAATTCTACTGTTTTCAGTTGCCCTTTTATATAAATATTTTATTACTATTGAATATTAATTAGGTTTTTTTGTTGTAAACCTTAATCTTATTCCATACAAAATAAGTGCACTTATAATCATTGTTATTGTTATGCTCACAAACGTCATTAAAACTCATAGTTAAGGTTTAAAAATAAAATTTGAAATATGATCTATAACGTAGTGCTTTGTTTCTGAACTGCAAGTATATGTTTATGTAATATAGCGTGACATGTGGCAAGGGGGGGGGAGGGGGTATGGTGAAGTGTGACACTTTGTGACAAAGGGGGGTCAAAAATATTGAACAAAAGTGTGGCATCGTTTATGGACAGCCCCAAAGAAGTTAATTTTGAAAAAAAATTCTAAATAGCTGCTAAACTTATTTAGAGCTATTGCAAACTATGGTAATGATAAATGTTCATTAAATTGTAACCTTCTGACTTATTTACGTTAGTTTATTGTTGTGTTTTCTTTCAGTTTATTTCTCGAAATCATGTCTACTAAAAAATGCTATAAGTCAATCACAGTTCATTTAATTGCATTCGCATGTAGAAACGGATCCTCCAAGGAATTATTCTATAAACTATGTGGCTTAACACACTAATTAAAGAATGGTATAAAAAATGCGTATGTAAAAAATGAATTATTTAAAAATTATATTTGTACGGGACTTACGGGATACATACGTGCACTGCAAGTATATGTTTATGTAATATAGCGTGACATGTGACAAAGGGGGAGGGGGGATGGTGAAGTGTGGCACTTCTTGACAAACGGGGAGGGGGTAAAAATATTGAAAAAAAGTGTGACATCATTTATGGATAGCCCCTTATTAGGGTAGTTTTTTGTTATCGACAAATAAAATATTCGCTGCAATTCGTGGGGAAATGGTGCGGAGATTTAATACGATTAGTTTCGGTCGCATTTCTTATGATTACAATAATTTCCGTTTTTATTCTTCATGTACGAGAAAGTATACAGCGAGAGTGGCCTCCCAAAAACTTTCTCGCATACAACTAATACGAGTAGGGGAATAAATACACCGCGCGCCAGAAAACGTGCGGTATTCCCTAAGGTGGGGAAAACGCTCCAGTGCTCACGCCTTTTTACTTTCTCGTATACGAAGTATACAAAGAGAAAGTATTGTAATCGTCAAAAAATTCGAACTCGAGATTTTGACGAATCTCCACGTTTTAGACCTTCCTGAGTCCGAAAAACACAATTTTGGAATTATGTGTGTCTGTGTGTGTGTCTGTGAACACGATAACTAGAAAACTATTCGAGATAAAGGGATGAAATTTGGTATGTAAACTTGAAACATAATTTGTAGGTTTCTATCAACTTTTGGACAAAATCCGTCAACGGGAAGTCTGTCTGTCTGTATGTTCGAGGTCATGCGAACGCTATAACTCAAAAACTTGAAAAGCCAGATGGATAAAATTTGGTACACAGTTTTATCGTCATGAATGTAGGTCCGTATAAAACTTTGGGCCAAATCCGTCAACGGGTTGACTGTCTGTCGGTTTGTATAATCGCATACTTATTAAGCCTTCGTTTCAAAACCATCTCCACGCGCATGCCTACTTAGCTATCTCTGGTACCAAGCGGGAGGATTACGTCCTTCAGACGGAGTTTGTGATTGATATGTTTTATCTCCTGTTTTGCTTTCGCTCGCTCGTATAATAGCGGATCTTCCTGGAGTGTGATGGAAAATAAATATTGCTAAGTTTTAATACATAGGCATCTCTTTTAATATGATTCTTCACTTAAATATTTTACAATCACTATAATCTGCAATGAAAAACCTTCTGATATTCGTTGCATTCTGGATTACAGTAGGTTCGATTTTTTTTATCCACGCAAGGAGAGGGGAAATGACAAATTTTTGAGCAGTATACGAGAAAGTTTAGGGGAGGCCACTCCCACTGGTTTTTTTTGCATCGTAGAATGGGGGAAAAAACAAATATATAATTTCAACGCCTTTTTTTAAACCCTTTTAAACCAAAATTGGAGACAAAACTACAATTAGGGTTTCAAAACCACATACGAAATTAAGCCATTTCTTTTAGAAGATATCGTCTTCAGAAATATGCGATTATACAGACCGACAGACAGTCAACCCTTTAGCGGATTTGGACCAAAATTTGATACGGACCTACATTCTGATTATAAAACTGTGTACCGAATTTTATCCATCTAGCTATTCTAGTTTTTTAGTTATAGTGTAAGAAGAACGAGCACAGACAGACTTCCCGTAGACGGATTTTGTCCAAAATTTGATAGAAACCTGCAAATTATGTATCAAGATCACATACCAAATTTCAACCCTGTAGATTTAAAAGTTTTTGAGTTATCGTGTTCACAGACAGGCATAATTTCAAAATTGTGTTTTTCGGACTCAGGGAAGTCTAAAACGTGGAGATTAGTCAAAATCTCGAGTTAAAATTTTTTGAATACTTTTAATTTGGCTTTAATTAAAATACTTTTTTATTTATATACTTTGTATAAGAGAAAATAAAAATCAAGGATAAATTACACATTGATTTGATGAAATCCAAATTGAAATAAATTTCTCACTGAGGGATAATCATTTTAATTTCAATAAGTTACGAATTCAGTTTTTTTTTTGCACTCGGATTACTGATTCCTAATACATCGTTTGATCGGTATTCTCCTACTTCGCCTCACAAAGCAGTCAGAGATAGATGACAAAATCCCACAACAGTCATCTGTTTCTCCCCTAAAATGGGGGAAAATCAAATTATGAAAAAAAGGAGAGGTATCCTTTTTGTATACAAGACCCCAATAACCAAAACCAGATAACTGGAAAATCTCGTTTTAAACTCGAACCAAGCAGAGACTAAAATTTTAATACGTTCCCGACCAATCTATTCTACTTTCTAATAAATTATTAATCCACTGGGATATAAATTTTACATCCATATTATAGAAGAAGGGAATAGATAAAAAATAACAGGTAGTTTTTTTTCCAGTACAGCTGAATTCAGATGCATTTGTAATACCCCTGACGCTAACCTTGGTTGTTCGGACAAGAAAGTTGAGCAGAAATAGAATAATGTAGTAGGACTTTTCCTGCCCAGGTAAGCCTTTCGCTTTGTGTTTCGATGTCAGGTGTTTTGGTTTTTATCTATTTTGAATGTGCCTTGTTTTATTGGTGGAGCAAAAGAGAAGTATTTGAGAGGTTTTATAGAAGAAAATGCGAGTTTAGATTTGTAGTTTTATGAAGATTGCTGTTTGGTATTGAGGAATAAAAATTTACTGACAATGCATTTAGCGAGAAAATGAATGTACCAATTTTCGAAACTTGCTTTCAACACTTAATGGAATGATTCGAATGATTCTTTTTTCTTTTGAAATTAACATGCTACGTTTGTGAGGTTGGATGCGCCATTACTTCTATTTTTGAAGTAAAATGTGTATTTAAATATAAGAGATCAATAATAAAAATACCAAAAAAATCAAACAAAAATCAAGATCTGGTTGAAGAAATCTAACCCTCGTTGTTCAGACTTGAAAGTTGAGCAGAAATAGAATCGTGTAGTAGGATTTTTCCTTTCACGTTGTGTCCCTATGCCGGGTGTTTTGGGTTTTATCTCTTCCGGACGTGCGCATCACCTGTGATTTGTCGGTGGAACGAAATGAAGGGATTTGAGAGGTTTTATGGAAAGAAATGTTGCGAGTTTAAATTTACAGTTTCATAAAGATTGTTGTTTGGTATTAAGAAATAAGATACGATGGCAATCCTTTTAAACGGACAAATGAATATAACCGTTTGCAAATGCTTTTAACTATTATGATTTTCGTCATAATTTTTCTTAAATTGCCCTTCTTCGCTTATAGCATCAGCGCGCCTTTATCCTTACTTCTATTGGACGACTCAAGCCAAAAGCGCACAAAAATATTAAAAAATTTTAAAACATTATCTCATATTTTTCTAAGAACAAAAAAATATTTTTTTATTCCTTACTTTTTTATAAATACGGAAGACAGAAAAATAAATAGTAAAAGCGTGAAGCCTTGATATAAATACTTTAAAAAAACTGGAATTTTAATTAAATTTATAATATATTTAATCTTTAAAGAATATATGGGAATTTCTTATTTAACGATATTCATGGTAATTTAATTTCTTTTCAGTGACTTACTCTTTTTCTATTTTGTTTCGGCGTCCCTACTTCTAATTAGAAAATCACTTACTATTTTATTCGACACAAATAAAAGCGTGTTTTTAAAAACTTTTTATTTTTATTATTTTCTACATTTTAGTTTCTCGCGCATTTCATAATTCAATATACTATAAATATTATGAATGTGATTGCTACTATGAATATCATTGTACTTATTATATCATGGTAACTTAATTTTTTTCAGTGCCTTATGCTTTTTCTATTGTGTTCCGGCGTCCCTACTTCTAATTAAAAAATTTTCTATTTTATACCGCACATATAAAAGCATGTTTTTAGTAACTTCTTTTATTTTTATTATTTTCTACAATTTAGTCTCTCACATATTTCGTAATTCAATACTACAAATATTATGAATATGAATGCTACCATGAATATAATAATACTTATGATATTTTCTATAAATATTATGAAATATCATAATTTTTTTTCAAATTCCCTACTAGATGACGCCACACGTGGACAATCCAAATTGAATTCAAACTTATTGATCAACTGATAATTTAATTTGGAAATCATTAAAATATTGTACTGCCTTCAACAACACACAACAGTACAACTATTCAGAACTCTTTTTTGCTAGTGAGTAAAAAATCGGTTACAATGTTTCCATTTTATAAACGACAGAAAGTTCAATGAAACGGTGTAATTGAACGCTCCAATTAACAAATTTATACCCTGAAAAAAGGTTGAGAGTCTTGGAGTTTTGTAGTGCATATTAAAGAGCTTTTCCTGGTCACGAGATCCGATAGATCTATTCTACAGAAGCAAAGCTCTACGGCAAATAGTTAATGTATTTTATGAGACTAACATCCACAAGACTAAGTTCCACGTTAGTTTTATTACGAAACCAGCGGGAGTGGCCTCCCCGAAACTTTCTCGCATATGATCAGTAATGTGTGGTGGGTAAACACCCAGTGGGTAGGTAAATATTTTTGGGGTATTTACCCAAGGCCTGGTTATTTTGAGAAAAAAATTATGAATGGTGATTTACAATGAAACATATCAAATTCACGAATTCCTGAAACTTAATATTTTGCAAAAAGAATTGCGTAGGTTCCCAATTTTTTCGCGAGCGGAGGTACCACAACTTTATTTAACGTTTCTGAGTACGAAACCTTACTACCAGATATCATGCAAGATTTCACCATACCTTCCATCTGGAGAATGTCAGAATGAAGTTTCGTTGTGGGGTTGCCATAATTTCCGAAGCGCGTGTTTGCGGCTCGCTACAATTTCCTTCGTAGACCGCCAAAGTCAATCGCCAACCACACTAACTTGATTAAAACAAGTATGCGATTATACAGACCTACAGACATTCAGCACTTTGTCGGATTTGGCCCAAAATTTTATACGGACCTACATTCATGATGGTAAAACTGTGTACCAAATTTTATCCATTTCGCTATTCAAGTTTTTGAGTTATAGTGTTCGCATGACCGCGGACAGACAGACAGGCAGACTTCCCGTAGACGGTTTTTGTCCACAATTTGATAGAAACCTACAAATTATGTTTAAAGACCACATACCAAATTTCACCCTCGTAGCTCTAATAGTTTTCGAGTTATCGTGTTCACAAACAGACATAATTCCAGAATTGTGTTTTTCGGACTCGGGGAGGTCTAAAACGTGGAGATTCGTCAAAATCTCGAGTTCGAATTTTTTGACGATTACAATACTTTCTCTTGGTATACTTCGTATACGAGAAAGTAAAAAGTCGTAAGCAATAATTTTGCTCAACTCACTAAATTATCCATAGAACAAAACGCTGGCATTGAAACTATCATTCCATAAAAAGACATTTCAACAATACTTCAGCATGTTAATAACAAATCAGGGCTGCTTACATAACCATCAGCTTTAGTTTTTCCCACTAACACAAACCATTCAGGAAATCCCGCACGTCTCCAGAACTATTAAAACAAATTTACTCCGCACTTCAAATTGATCGGACATAAACCGAATGCAGCTGAAGTTTACCAGATAGCTCCCAGTCTCATTTGTTGTCTCGCTTTCCGATAGAGCTTCGCAGTTTTAAAACTTCTTCGCGTTTCTTTTCTTCAGTTTCCCGCATTAATCCTGGCCGATTCCCGGTAATATTTCACTTCTATCTGCTCCGTGCTGAAAGGCCTCGTTTCCGTCTCATTATTGATCAGGCTATTGCAAACTATCAAAAAGGAAAGAGAATTAAGATTCCAAACATTAGGCTTAGCATAATGGCGGCCATTAAGGAGAAGATGAACATCGAGTTTCATTTTAAACGGCACATGCTTAAAATAATGTGCGCTTTTCTAATCCGAATGGTAAACAGGAAAGTCCATCTTGCTACCACAAGGATATTTCGGGTAGTAAATTAATGATGTCTTTGGAAATATCGGGCAGTCAGCTTCTGCCAAAATTTTGCACCGCCGGCAAATGAACTGGCAGATACCCACTCAATTTCTACTTCAATCTTAATAAGTGACGAACAGAATTCCCAGTGTTGACAGGCTTTTTTCTTATCAAAACTTTGTAGGAGATAATAAATGGAACAATCTTATATAAAAAACATGCTATTTATTAGAATTATTTTATTGGCGGAATGATTATGAAATTCTAAAGAAAAAAATAATTCACTAATAAAATGTTTTCCCCCCATTTACGTTCCCGTCTTGAATGTTTTCCCTTTTTCGTGCACAACATATTTTATTGGTCCCCTCAAATTTCCGATAATCAGAATGTATTAATATTTTCAAGTTTTCGTTCGTGAAATGTTATGCTTTGCGTCGTTTGCACCCGCCATGCAGTTCGACGGAGAAAAAAAATATCGTCTTTTTCTGCCCGAAATTTCGTCGGAAAAATATGAAAATGGTGCTTCAACCAACCAGAAATGTAAATATTTATATTATCTAGATGGAGGGTGAGAATAATTTCGATAATCTTTATGACTTTGGAAGACAAATAGACATCATAAATCCATTTGGGATTACATATTTTGATAGAAGGCAATAATCCAGTTTTCCATTTGGAATAAATATTTTTTATTATTGAAAATATAATACTAGATATTAAAATTACACGTTTCATGCAGGGAAAGAACGTTTATCTCATCTCAAATGATTCCATATCCATACTATTAAATGTAACCAAATTAAATATCATGCTAGATATTACAATTTAGAACACTATTCAGGTATAGAAAGAACTTTTATTGCATCTCGGGTAATTAAAAGACATTACGCTATATTTTCACTACTCTTCTCCTAGCCAGTGTATAAGCAGAATTAGAAAGGTATAATAGTAGTATCAGCTAATAGTTTACACTGGATATTTATTTGAGTTAAATATTAGGAATAAACACGTAGTATTCTATAACAGGTTTCTCAAACTTTTTTTTCCCTCTCGACCCCTTTATTAGTCTTTTTATTTTCGCGTACCCCCTACTGTCATGTCCCCCCTCCAACCATCCGTCTATACAAAGAAGTTTTTATCGATAATGTTAAAAGCCTATGTGAACTTCAGCGTCAAACGACTGGAACATTTGCAGGACTTATTTTTGATTTTATTTTTTATTCCATTTTTATAATACACTCTGTCCCAAAAGTTTATAGAATCTTGTATTTTGCCTATATTTTTTGTTGCATATGATATACTTCGATGTAACTTACTGTATAGATATGTTATGTCTATTAAATTCAAAAAACAGCAGTTCTACCCCCGTATATTTGATGCCAATTTTTAAATCGTAGAATAAACTGAAATAACCTGTCCCAAAAGTTTATAAACAAATGCAATTTTATGCAAATATGATATCAATAATCATGACGTCGATCTGGAGCCTAATAAATACGTTGTAAGAAAAGGAAAGCGTTCGTTTGTTCTGCGTTTCAAGATGCCTAAAGCGTAGCAGCTCTCTAATGAAGAAGTGAGTAAAATTCTGCATTTGAAATTGCTCTGTAAGACTGTTAAAGAAATATTGAAACATTTAAATCGTTCTAAAAGCATGATTTATCGTGTATTAACTCGTAAGACGCCATATGAGCCAAAACCTCGTTCGGGAAGACCACGTGTGACAGATATTCGCAGTGATGGACGAATACAAAGAATGGCTTTCAAGTCAGAAAATGTCGGTTCGCGAAATTACTGGGGCTTCCCAGTTGCAAATCTCCAAGAACACTGTTCATAGATGAATTATAGAATCTAGTTATATGATCCACGAAAAAATGGCTCGCCGATTACCACTCTCAAAGCTTCGCATTAGTAAGAGATTACAATGGGCTCGTTATCATATGTCATATGGTAATAAATGGATGGCTGTCCTTTTCAGTGATGAAAAAAATGGAACCTCGATGGACCTGACGGGAATATAAAATATTGGCATGATTTATGAAAAGAGCTCAGGAGCTTTTTCAGTAGGCATAGATAATGTGATGGTGTGGGCGGCTTTCGGTTTCAACGGTCAAGTGGGTTTGGCCTTTTTAGATGGCCGACAGAATTCTCCTAAATACATAGAAACACTAGAAAATCATCTTATGCCATTTGTAGAAAACATAGGGGAACGAAATTGGTAATATCAGCAAGATGATGCTCCCATCCATACCTCCAATGCTACGAAAATTTATTTTAACTCGAAAAATGTTATTGTTCTTGAGTGGCCACCGATGAGCCCTGATCTAAACCCAATTGAAAATGTGTGGGGCATTATGTCTCGGAAGGTATATGAGAATGGAAGGCAATTTTATTTAATGAAAACAGCCATTGAAAGTGTATGGTACAACTTGGGACCAGAGATATTACAAACCTTAATTATGTCGATGGAAAAACGTGTATACCATGTCATACTGAGAAATGGAAAGACTTTAAACTATTAAGAACATTGTATTGAGCACCTTTTGTTGAAATGTCATATATTCTATAAACTTTTGGGACACCTAATATTTCCATTTTGTTATATAATTCAAATACAAAATGTTATTTTTTCTAAATATTTCGTTGAATGCAAGTCGCATATGGTTTGAATAAACATATTTGTAATTGGTGTTTGTATGCCTTTCCGTTTTGTTAAAAAAATATATTTTAGTAGAGTCTATAAACTTTTGGGACAGAGTGTAGTACTAGCTGTTATGCCCGGCGTTGCTCGGGATTAAAATAGTTTCATGTCTAATATTTTTGATGTGAGAAACTACTTTTGTATAGAAAATTACAATACCCAGAATTCTTTCATCGTCTGAAATGTTTTTTTAATTAAAATGAGAATATCAGTAGAACTAGACGATTTTTAAAAACCGCCGATAGCTAATTTTCTCCAGTAGTATTTATTGCATAGGTACTTCAAATTTTGTTCATAAATCTTGCAGTATACGAAAGATTTTAACGGATTTTTGGGACAATTACATAATAAACATTTCATTGAGAAAAAGCGTTAGAATAAATATGAATAAAAAAAATTAAATTCGTCTTCATCAAAAATTCTTCTAAATAGGGGGTTACAACCCCTACTCGCTCCGCTCGCCAACCCCCAAGAATCACGTTGTGATTCTTTTGGGATTACTACGTGATCCCAGCTCGCTTCGCTCGCTCGCCGTACAGTTATGACTGTCTGCTAGTAATAGGAAATTATAAATGCATTAATTACTAAAAGTAAATTTAAGTTATTTGAAATAGCATAAACTTTTAAAATTTTTTCAGCAATTACTAATAAACTAAATAATCAAATTTCTAAAATTAAAATTTCCTGGTAGCATATATATAAATATATATATGTAAATGTTTACAAATATAAATTATTTACATCAATCAGAAATCAGGCATTTAAAACTTCTTGGTGCACAAAATTGAATATTTCTTCGAGTTTCATTAGCCCCAACTTTATTCGAACAAACTTCTAAATTTCCACTCTTCTCAATGAATTGTTGCTGAAAAAACTTTCGCCACTTGTATACACACTCACTGTAATAATTATTTAGCCAAGAAAGTAATAACTTTTCTCGCTGGGTAGTTATTTATCCGTTAAAACCTCAGAGAGTTTGAGTTACGGAAGATTATTTAATCCATTTCACAAACTTTTAGCTTAAAAAGCACAGTTTAACGTGACGAATGGCTTTACACATGTTCAGATTCACTATTCAAAATTATAAACCATACTAAATATTTACTTTTACCTCTTCAAAATTTACAAAATAGCCTTTTTTTTAAATTTTTTAAATTCATAAAATTTTTGCTTCTTACACCAAAATTTTAAACATGCTCCTTTTTCACTGAAATGTTAATCAGAAAAGCTTCGCCACATGTATACACACTCATTGAAATAATTATTTAGCCAAGAAAGTTACAACTTTTATCTCTGGGTAGTTATGTATGCGTTAAAACATCAGAAAGTTTGAGTTACGAAAGATTATTCAGCCTATTTCACAAACGTTTAGCTTAAAAAGCACAGTTTAACGTGACAAATAGCTTTAAACATGTTCAGATTCACTATTCAAAATTATAAACCATAATAAATATTTACTTTTACCTTTTTAAAATTAACAACCTTAGCATTTTATTATTGATTAGATACCCTTTTTCAAAATTTTCAAACATCGTTCTTTCCTTCAAAATCTTAAATATGCACTTTTTTAAATGAAATGTTGCCTCTGCACATGTAAACACATTTCCTCCAATTATTATTAAGTGAAGGAAAGTATACTATTTTTCTCTGGATAGATGGAACTCAGAACATATGAGCTGTCGAGAGATGAATAAACCAATTTTTCAGAAACTTTTAGCTGAAAAGGACATTCAGTATTTAGCTCACATTCATTCATTTGTCTAATCTAAACTGTACGACTCAAACTTATTTAATTCAAACGATCTAAACTCAAAAAAAAAATTCACTGTTTCCGACTTCAAACCAATTCAAGAATCTGGGCGTCAGGGAAGAAAGAAATAAAGGTCCTTTTCTGCGCCACGCATAAGCGTTTTATATAGTATAGATGTGATCTAGCAACAGTTCTTATGTATTCTTGTTCTTCACCCATAAAAAAAAGTGTTATAAATTGTAAATTTTATACACAATTTAATTTTTGAAAACTCATTAAAATGAGGTCAACGAATTGAATGGAAATGAAAGTTGTGTCAAGAAAAGTTAATTTGTTATGTGTAAAAATAATTTTTGTGACATAATACATATTTTCGAAAAATATCACGGAAAATGCCAAAATCTTATTAAAATTTCAGTTAATTGGAAACTAAATAAGATTTGGAACTTTTAAAAGTTGACGGATGATTATTTTCTTACATAAAACATATTTATAAAAATAAGCACAAATTTCAGAAATAAAGGTAAATTAGTTCAACGTCTAACCGTTGCCAAGCAACGGAGTAGCTATAAATTAGCGTTATTTCAAAATCGTCTGCACGTCATTAACAATTATTAAACTTTAAAAAATTAATAAAAATCGAAGGAAAAATATCAGAGATATAAATTGATATCATTGAAAAGGTAAAATTTTGAACTTTAAGATGGTATAAAAATATTTTTTGTCGGACAATTTTCTCCGAAGTTACGGCGGAAAAACGGTTTCGGTTAATTTCTAATTAAGTGACTGTTTAATTAACTTTTGGACTTTGAAAAGTTCGTAAGTGTCTTCCCCTTGTCTTAAATAATAAGTGTTCAAAATTTGGTTGAAAACAATCCATTGGTTTAGGAGGAGATGTAGAACACAGTCACATACCCACATACAAAGCCACAATGACTTTTATTTATATTAAGATTAGTTCAATGTCGAAAGAGATGAAAGAAACATTGTAATAATTTCGCATTAACTTATAAGGATGGCTAAAAAAATTACACTTCCTTTTGCTTTCTTTTTTCATTTTGAGAGTAGGTTTAGGACTTGCACAACTTTCACATTTAATTTTTACACGAACTTGGGGAAACAAAATTCTGAAACATTTTCAATCCCTCATGTTTTCTTGTATCCGCCATTACCGACTTTGAATTCGTGTACGCCCAGGGTACGCTTACCACAGGTTGGAAACCTCTGCTGTATAATATTAATTTTGTGAAACATTTACCTCCTTTTCCCCAGAACATGTTTACCTGTATAAACACTTTCCCAAGATTTAAATTATCCACTATTATTAATTATCTATTATTATTATTAATTATTTACACCACTATTCTTGTTCCCCCTGAAAAGTTTAAAAGAAAAATCATACTTTATTTCATTTTTATATGGTTAAACGATACAGCGTTTCACATTTTCCCCACACTATTGGCCACCAATTATGCACCTTTCTTTTTAAGAGGATATTTTGGAAAAGAAAAGCGCAATTTAAAGACTACAGAACTTTCCAACTCGGAAGGAAAAGGTACAAAATACATACTCAATTATCACCATTATACTACGAAGTTGAGTTCAAAACACGTGATATTGTGGAAGTTTCTTAGAAAGTCGAAGGGAGAACACCTCTTACAGTTTAAGAACTTATCTCTGACTTCATTTAGCCATAATCTAAGGATTATAGAAACAAAGTGGCCTATGAGACAAAGCCTAATTCCAACTGCATACAGGGTGATTATAAAAAAAATGTACCTATTTATGACCCCACAGCGAGCATACAGTTTCAAGGAGAGAAATAAAATTTTGGAATGCAGGTGGCGCGCAGGTGCGATAAAAAGACAAACGCTCAAGAATGATGAAAGCAAAACAATAGTCCAGCTCTCACAGTTACGGTTACAGTGACAAAATTTCGAAATTCCAACGTCTGCTTTTTCCCCAGGGAACGTGATCCTCACAGTAAAAAACTTAAATTGGAGTTAGAATGGTATTTATAACGCTGAAAATGGTGGCGTTAAGCAGAGACAAAAAAGTGAAAGCCTGAATACTGGCTAGTGCCGAGATTTTTCGAGTTAAAAATACTGTTGTAACTCCATTTTCAGTTTTTTACTGTGAGGATCACTTTTCCGAGAAAAAGTAGGTATTGCCATTTGAAAATTTCGAAATTGTGACATTGTAACCCTAACCACGAGATCTGTGTTAATGTTTTACACATCATTCTTCAGCGCATACCGTATAAAACCTTCATTCAAAATTTTATTCCCTTCGCTCAAACGGTGTGCTCGCTAGGGGGTCACATATCGGCAAAGTTTTTTTATAATCACCCTGTATTTATATACGTCCCCAGATGTTTTGTCTTTTGAAGATGCTCCTGATTTCCATTTCTAGGCGATGATAGCGCAGAGTACTTTAACTAACGTATTGTTGCAAAATTCTATCTGTGGGTGTGTGGTGTAAACAGTCCAACACGCAGGATAATGGAGAATGAAGGTTTATTCACAAATAAGCAGGAAAACACATATATAGCACTGGTACAGGAAACAATAGTTCTTCCACAGATTACCAATGTAAATAAACAACAATTAACAGGTAATAACAGTTCAGCACTTTGATATTTAACAGCACAAACAGTCAGCAAATAACTAGCAACGACACTAACTGCACTTTCAATAGCGCTCAGCTCACAAGCTTACTAGCTCGCACAGTGGATGGGACTCCAAAGACATTCGCGCTCCAAGGCTATCCTAGTCGATCAACAACACCCTCCGTCGTCCAAGCGCTCTCTTTATATAGTTTTCCCCGGCAGGCCGTGACGTCACATGGAATGATCTAGCACATTCGTGGCGTATCTTCTCTCCTAATAGAAATATCGAGAAGATTCCAGCCACTTTGAGATCCCATATTTCGTCGCCAAAGTCGCCAAGATGGTCGCCAAGGTCGGGGAACCAGACGTGGCTGCTGCTAGCCATCCCATATTTATCTCTGTAAAACTCTCTTCCCGACCATAAGACTCACATTGCTGGGAAGCGACTTTCCATGTTTGTAACAGTATAATCCACACAATTGCGATGCATTTCAGCATAATATGAAGAATCGTAGATCCTTCTTTATCGAAAATAATATATTTATTGGACGTCTCCCACAGCACAAACATGTAAAACAAACACACACACTTACATCATAAACGTTATAATCACTGACTTGCATCGAATTCCATGTTCAATTCATCAATCTTCTTTTCCGTTGCTAGGCAACGTTATCAAAAGACAAATATTTCGTTGCCATACTATTTTTATAATCTTTAGAAAAGAATTATGCCAAACGATATTTTTAATTAATTTCTTTTTCAGCCAAACGATATTGTAAAATTAATTTATTTTATGGCCAAACGATTTTTTTATCTAATTAATTTCTTTTCTTCAAATATTTTAATAATTCTACAAATATGTATTTTTATTCGTTACGAATATTACACAATGCTCGAAATCAAGAAAGAAAGAACGAAATAATCAATAAAGAAAAATGTTTCTCAATTTACAAGGCAAGTATTTTTTTTCTGCAGCTGCTTTGTGAAAACAAAAAACGAAAAATCGCAGCGCCTACAGACGATTTTATTTAACAGCTTCATTTCCCAAGTAAAGATGGATTTTGGTCTTTATTATTATGGAGAATAAATTATCTTCAAGGCTTTCTTGTTTAATAATCAAAAGAACGCATTTTCTGTTTCTCTTTTTATCTTAAATTGGGAAGCAGTAAGACAAAAAATCATCATAATAATTCAGAAGAGAAAAATGAAGGGCACTTGATGTGTGTGTTAACCAAAAAATAAACGCTTGCAGATCTTCGTAATATACTTCCTATAGAAAAATGTAATCAAAATGCCGGAAAAAAATTAATAAAAAAATGGTTTTATTTTTGTTGCGATTCAATTCTAAGCGTTGAGAGTTTTTTAATTGCTGCTGGGAATTCTGCAAATACTGATGCTGTTAGAAATCGTCCAGTCTTAAAAATAGATTTTTATTAAATAAATCAATTAATTATGGAAAAAACATGTTAGTATTTAGTTGCATTATTTTACATGTTGTTTCTATCTCTAGTATTGCAATTCATCTAATAAAGTAACAAAGGTAATATTAAAAGGTTATTTTTAAGGTTACCGGCAAATATTATTTATATAAATTAAAAACATCTACATCTATTTTTTTTCTAATAATGATTTCAGAATTTATTTTTTAATATTGCTAAACATGACATCTAGTTATTAATATAAAATTTTGAAACATACCAAGAAATAGAACATTTTAAGGAATGAACAGTAAACAGAGAAAATCTCTCATTTCAAAGTTCTAAAGCAACTGTTTATCATCTAATAAATGAAAGCACTATTTATAGTTATAGAAGACCTTAGTTATGAAATAGATATTATGAAAAAAATTTAAAGACCATAATTGCGAAACAAATATAAGAAGAAAAAAGACGAGCAGCTGACAATCACGAAGAACGCGGTAATGTATTTTTTTATAAAATTTTATTTAAGGTTTTAAACATGTTTAAACTCTTTCATATAACTTAAATAGCGGGGTCGTATACGAAGATATATTTTTGATATTGTCAAAAAATGAAATTCCACGTTTTACGAATTAAAAAACGTTTATGACATTATGCCTGTCAGTCAGTTGGTCTGTTTGTGTTCTTTGGCGAATCTCCATATTTCACAACATCTAAAAAATCATTTTTATAATTTTTATCTGCAAGTCAATCGATTTCTCTGTTCTTGGATGAATCTCCACTTTTCCCAAGAGATAAAAAAAATATTTCAGGAATTATATCTGTCAGTCAATCGGTAGCTCTGTTCTGTGACGAATCTCCATTTTCCTCAATAGATAAAAAACCGTTTTTGGAATTATGTCTCTCAATCAATCGATTTCTCGGTTCTTTGATAAATCACCTGTTTCCCCAAGAGATAAAAAAAATTAAATTATGTCTGTCAGTCAGTCGGCCACCCTGTTTAGAAGGAGACAGACGAATGAAATTTGGAATCCTGTCTTTTACACCAAAATTTAGAGCAGTATAACATTTTGAGCGAATTGAGTGAACGGGTGGTCTATCTGTAGCCCCACCTGTGTGCGAGAACTTGGACCCCACCACGAATGCTGCCGGTGTGCTAGTTCACGGTAACATGGGAGGGTGTCTGTACTCAATGTACGCGAGAACTGAAAAAGCAACAAGCTGGATCGATAAAATTTGGCATATAGTTTTATCACCAAAATTGTAGAGTTATATCACATTTTTCGCAAAATCTGTCAGAGGGTAGACTGCCCATCGGTATGTCAATTCGAATTGCCTCAATCGAATCGATCGAGATACCTCAAATACTCAATGATATACAACACCACTTCGTATCCCTATAGTTAGAATCAATCTGATTTTTTGTAATCAGTTTTAGGTAAACGAGATGTCATAGGAGATGTTGATGAATAGGAATGGCGCTAGAGTTTGCCCGACGGGGGGGGGGGCGATTCGTCCGACGGGGGGCACGATCTCCCCGACAGGGGGCATGACCTACTGTACGGTGGGACAAGTGTAATGAAATTGGTCTCAAATTTTCGCCAGATTATTATTTATCAACTACAGTTGAATACCCCATACAAAAATTTTCCCCGACGGGGGACACTGGCCCCTTGACTGCCAATCTGGCACGGGAAACTCTACGTTTCAAAAATTATTCTCCGGTTACTTTTTGGGTATATATACTGGTAATGGCGTGGAATGAAGGTTAGAAACTAGTTGTAAATGTTTGTGGTTTCTAATTTTTAATTAATGAAAATCTAACATGTGTTATTTCTTATAGATTGCGGTCGTTGGAATATGCGGGAAGACCGCATTCTTCTGAACCCTTCCTAATGTATTGGACTCGTCCAGCCGACCTTGAGTCCAGCCAGACTCCAGTTACACTGTTCTGAAAATGTGGATGAAGAAGCAGTGGAACAATGGATTAACGAAGATTCGACATTGGAATGTTGCGAAGTTTTAAGTAACGATGATATTGAGTCCCGTGTAACTTCTGGTTCAGAAGAAACAAGAATTTTCGAGGAATGTCTTGAAAGTGATGAGGAAAATCTTGTAACCCATCAAAAATTAAGTCAGGGTGACGGATTAGTACACACTGAGGCGTTACTTAATTACTCGGAGCAAGAAGATGAAAGAACGCCTACAGAAAAAATGACGTTGAGAAATCTGCGTAGTGTAATTCGTCGAAGAGGAAATGAAAAACAAAAAAACAGACTTCTATAATTTCCTTCTTCACAAAACAGTGAGGTAAACTACATCTGTTTTTCTTTTTAATTGTACGAATTGTAAATCTAAATAACATTAAAATTTCTTGTTAATTCTTTTCCTTTTGTATTAATTAAACTATTAATGTCTTATTGTATTTCTATCATTTTTCCAAAATTTTTCATCAAAATTTTCATAAATTGGATTATCCGGGATATTCGCTTATCCGGGACGAAGCATTTCCCGACCATCCCGGTTAATCGAGAGTCTACTGTACTTTTGATTTTTATTGCGAGTCTGTACCAACCTGTAGCATTTGTAACAATTCATAATCCACACAATGAACATGTTCTGCACGAAATCGGGAGAAAGAATAAGAATGAAATAATCAATAAAGAAAAAAAATCTTCTCCAATGTACAAAGAAAACATCTTTTTCTGCAGCGCTTTTGTGAAAAAGAGAGGAAAAAATAACAAAGCCTACAGGCAATTTTATTTAAAACACTCATTTCCCAGGTAAAAAATGATTTGAGTCGTGATTAATAATCAAAAGAACTTTTCATCCTAAATTGGAAAACAGTAAGGCAAAAAAAGAAAAAAAATCCTAAGAATTCAGAAGTGAAAAATGCTACAGTATTGACCTGTAGAAAAATGTTTCCAAAATGGCGGGAGGATTCTTAAAAAATGGCTTCGCTATTGTTCGGATTAATTTCTAGGAGTTTAGAGTTTCCTGAATACTTGCCTTGATTTTTAAAGCTATTTATATTGTTCTTTAGCTACATCGAGTCGTATAAGTAGAATTTTTTAACTGAATAAATTATTTAATATGAAAAATCATTGAATAATTGTAAGTTTTCTATTATTTTAATAGTTGTTTTATTTTTTTTTCTAGATTTCTATAAAGAATAAAACTATTACTATTCAATTGTTATTTTTAAGGCTACTGGCGAATTTTAATTACATAAAGTAAAAATATTTTCTTCCTATTTTTTGCTCTAATTAAGATTTGAAAGAACTTTCCATGAAATATGAGTGATGATGTGCGTTTAGAAATGCTTTTGAAATTATTCTATTTTATTAAAATCACAGTAAATAGTAAAATTATTCATTTCAAAATTATAACAAACTTTCTTTCATGAAAATAATAAAAATATTATTTATAGAACTGATAGATGGTAATTAGGAAATCATTGGTCAGGAATAAAACAAACCAACTGAAAATAGTTGTCAAACAAATATAAAGGAAGCAGAGAGCGGATGATATTTATAAGAAAACAGCACTGCTTTTCTATACTAATCTTTAATTAAATATTTTAAACATGTAGGTTAATTTATTTTCTTTTATTATTTATTTCAAAAGGAAAAGGTGATTTCTTTTTGAATTTACCTTTTTAAGAGATTTTCTCAGCCGGGGACTAGGTGTTTGAAGATTTATTGGAAAAAATGTGTTTTTAGTATCTACTGAAGACAACAGATGGCAGCAGGAGTGAAGTTTTTTGTTTCCCCCTCTGGTGGATTTATGCATCCATTAATGCAGTTTTCACCAAGGAAAAAAAACGTTTTTGCACCAAACTGAAGAGAATATTTTCTACTTCTCGACTTCCTCGTGTTTTGGACAATAGCGTTTTGTGTACAGCTTCATTGTGTGAGGAGAATATACATTATGGATCCCTTGCGTTTGACTAATTAAGTCCAAAATTTAATAGAAGCCTGCAATTTTAGTGGCAAGGTTGGAATTTAATGCCAAGGCTAATGAGACTAAATTTCAATTATCTAGATCGTTGCGTTTTAAAATTATCTTGTCATCATACGAATTGACCGATAATCAGAGCGACAATCAATTCTTTGAATGATTTCCTCCAAAATCAGACAAAAATCCAGTTTTTATGTTTAGATTATATACAAAAATTCCTCCATTTTGCTCGTAGCAGATTTAAGTCATTCCGTTCACAGACCAACAATCCCTGGCGGTTTTTTTTTAAAATTGATGCAGATTCACACTTCCAATGACATACTTATATGCCATCTATCGTCTATCTAGCCTGCTGAATTCTCAAGTTAGCATGTAGGGGAGACTGGGGTAAAACCGGGTTCCCTTGATTGTGGCACTATTATTTTTCTAGCAGACAGATACTGAATGACACTCTACTAGTCAGGAAAAAGGAGCAGTCGTAGTGGCGTGTTGTAGCTGTTGAATGCACTGCATCTGTGAAGGTTTATTAGTTTTAAGACGTCAACTCTCTAATGTTCGTTTGATTTTAAACTATCCTTACTTAAACATCATTATGCTTTTAAAAAACTATATTTAGTCCAGCTTATTATACGTTTACTTAAGGATTCATACCCTATCAAACAATAAGGATTTACTCCAATAATTGCGCGGTTCTATATCGTTCTTTATAACCTCTGCACTCGGGGTACAACCGGGTACTCCAAGTGGCGTAATACCGGGACAGTCAGTATTGATGATTCCTCCGATTAAGACGATAAAAACACATCAGGCGTTGATTGTTGATATTTTATTGATGTACTTTCGAATTTAAATTAAGAAGGGTTAATCCAATGTATAAAAACTGTCTAGGCTGTTCCCACGAAAGCTACAGTGGTGGGGAGAAAGAAGACAACTGTTTTACATGTGAATTTTGTAACTAATATTCTTAAATTGTCATATAAAATAAAAATGATTGTATCTTTTCCACCGAAAATAGAATTTTCCTAATTTCCCATAGCGTTAACATGTGTACCCGGTTTTACCCCACTAGTGGAATAAAACCGGGTAGTTTGACTTTTTTTTATAAAAAAATCATTGATAAAAAAGTAATGAAACTGTGACTTTTCTGGAAAGATACATAGTACTCCGATAAACAATGAATATTTCAATAAAATTTGACAAACTCTATGTCGAATACTTTAGCTCCAACAGGCCTTCGAACCTTAGCTGCCCCGTTTTACCCCCCTACATGGACGGACAGACAAATAGACTTCTCCATTAAGAGTCCAAGATTTGGAGCAATCTACATTTTGATATCATGATCACGTCATTTTTATTTTATACTAGCAGTACGCGCACGGCGTTGCCCGTTTAATCAGGACTTCAATAAAATGAAGAAAGAAAATAAACCTCCCACAATGACATGAAAAAGTTCTGAAAACAAAACAAAAGATACACACTATTGATTTTCCGCTTATTTTTCTTCGCGATAATGGCATTTCAACTGTAGAAAAGCAATACAGAGAACGTTAATCTGAAACAATATTAAAAAATTGTAACGTGAAAATGATTATTACACAGCAAGCAAAATATAAAATCGAAGTCATTCAATTGAAGGTTATGACGTCACCCTGCCTCGTCAGCCAATGAAATTGCCCGTAACGTTCAGGAGAGGTGTCGCGGGAGGAAGCCTCGCTAGAGGAAAAATACCTTTCAAACTGACCAGGAAACAAATTAATTAAGGAAAAACGGGAAAAGATATTTTAACCGTTCTTGTTTTAAATCCGACAGAACCGTTGCAGTTATAAGCTGAAAAAATTGAAAATAATATTGTTATTAGAACGTTGGATGCAGCAAATTGAAAAACAAAAATAAAACTTCGATGGCAAAGACTATCTAAGGCTGACTATTTTTTTTAAAAAATTTCAAAATTCAGTAAGTTACGTTAAAAATTCAAAACTAACTTCATTAGAACGGAAATCGTGTGCTCTTTTCGATGGTGTGTCTATTTTTTTCGTACAATTATTCAAAACCATTCTATTTAGAAATTAGTGCGAAAAATATACCAAAACAACTCAAAACATTAAATAAAAAATTTTCTAAATTAAATTTTAAAATTCCGGCTTGGAGGTGCATTGAGTCACCATTACGACTACCTGTGCCAAATTTCAAGGCTGTAAGTGCGATAGATTCGTCTGGACATCGCACGCACGCACACACACACACACAAACATTGCCTTTTATAAGTATAGATGATAATTTAAGAATATTAGTTTCAAAATTCATATGTAAAGGAGTTGACTTCTTCCTCCGCGCCACTCAGCTTTCGTGGGAACAGCCAAGACAGTTCTTACATTGGATTAACCTTTCTTTTTTACTTAAATTAGAAAGTGCATCATTAAAATATCAACAATCAACGTCTGGTGTGTTTTTATCGTTTGTGAATTTTGTTCCGTTTCGGAGTTATCGTGTTCACAGGCAGACAAGCTTAATTCCAAACATGGTTTCATTAGGACTCCAGAGGGTCTAAAAAGTGCAGACTCATCAAAATATCGAATTGAATTTTTTTGACAATTATAGTACTTCTTTCCTTTGAACTTTCGAATACCGAACCAGTAAAAATCATTCTCGGAAAACTTCAATCATTATCTGATAAAACCCAATATTTGATAAGTTTATTACGTACCACATAGTCATTTTTATAGAGGCGTCTTATGAATCAAAGTTTTTCCACGCTGAGTACTGATTCCTAATGCATCATTTGAACCAATTCCCCCTACCTCTGCCGTGCTTTAACACTAAAGTGCTTAAGCATTCAACGATTGACGACAAAATCCCTCCAATCATCACAATCTCCCCCCACCCTCCTTTCAATTTATGAGCGCGCCAAAAGAAACTCTGCATTCTGGTTAAACTAGGTTCAAATATTTTATCCACTCTGGAGAGAAAGGGTTGCCATAATTGCCAAGCATTGATACGGGCCGTTTAGATGCTAAATAAATAAAACATGAAAAAAGCGGGTACGTAATAGCTTTTTTTACTCTGATAAAAAATGAATTAAGTTTTAGCAATCTTATAAAATAAACGCGTAGAATAAAAAAAAAAAAGACGCGAGGCTAATACTTTTACTTTAAAGCTGATTTCACTTTCTTAATTATATCATTTTCTTCTATCACATAATTATAAAATTGGACGCAAGTCATTTTAAAATTATAATGACGCAGAGTTTAGGAAGAAAACGAGACAAACAGTAATACGGGAATGAGTAGTGAAATACGGTGACAGTCTCGTATATACTGGACGTATGGCAAACCTAGGGAGATGGAAAATGACACATTTGTGCGAAGTATGCGAGAAAGTTTAGCGGAGACCACTCCCGCTGGTTAAATTATATGGATGCAAAATTTATAGCTCCGTGGATTAATAATTTAGCAGGAATGGAATGATCTTTGGGGAACAGCATTAACAAATAATACCTATGCGGTTTGGGTTTTGAACGAGGTTTTCAGTTATCTAGTTTTGGTTATTGGAGCATTATAAACACAAAATAGCTCGCTGTGTTTTTTTACAATTTGATTTTTTCCGCTTTTAAGTATTAGTGCGTGCTTCGAAGCCTTGTTAGATGAAAAAAATTCTAATATGAAATTTGAACGCTTTGTATTTAAAGAATTGAAATAAAAATTGGGCACAGATAATACCATTAGGGTTAGAAGATCACATACCAGGTATCATCTAAGTAGTTAAATTTAGGAGTTATCGTGTTCAGAAGCATGCGACTAAACAGACACACAGTCAACGCGTTGGCGGATTTGGTCCAACATTTGATACGAACCTACATTCTTGATGACAAAACTGAGTAACAAATTTTATCCATCCAGCTATTTAAGTTTTGGATTTATTGTGTTCACATGAACGCGGACAGAAAGACTTTCCGTTGACGGATTTTGTCCAAAATTTGATAGAAACTTACAAATTATGTCTAAAGATCACATACCACATTTCATCCCTGTAGCTCTAATAGTTTTCGAGTTATCGTGTTAGCAAACAGACACACACACAGACATAATTCCAAAATAGTGTTTTTCGAACTCATGGAGGTCTAAAACGCGGAGATTCGTCAAAATCTCGAGTTCGGATTTTTTGGCGATTACAATACTTTCTCTTTGTATACTTCATATACGAGAAAGTGAAAAACAGAGGAAGGG